>PVKC010035792.1:0-13326 GCA_004027635.1 Crocidura indochinensis | reverse complement strand
ATGATTCACAGATTTACATTTTGTTTGGATATACACTTTATTTGTCTACATCTTTTCCCCTCCCTCATCTAGCATAATAATTTTCCTTTATCTTATTCTGTGTAAATGTGTCTTTATATAATTATCTAGAAGTAGATCACTTAAATATAATGTCAATTCCAACCATTATTTTGATTTTTATTTTAACTATTTTTTTACATACTGGAGATTTAGCAGGCCCAGGACTGGCTTAATTATTCAAGTGGTAGGGGATATACCTTGTGAATATGAAGCTCTTAGTTAGATTCCTGGAACTGTACTCCTCTTTGAACACTCAAAATGTAGCAGTAGTTGTCCCTGGGTAGCTCTAGGTCTCTGTTTAAAATGCTAAAGATTCAATTAAAACTATTTAAAACAAGGAGGTCTAATTGTTGGTAAAGGATGTGCCTATTTATTTAATTCTATTGTTGACAGTTTCAAGCAAGATGCTTTTATTCTTGATCTCATTCAAATGCTTTTATTTTTCGGGGGCATTGTTGTGTTATTCCAATACTTCTCAAATGAGATGCCCCAATTTATTATTCTGCTTTTCTCTATTTGTATATCACATCACTTACCCACTTTTCCAGATTTTGTACTAGGGAATATGACAAAAGGAAAAATGAACTAGGCCTATCTCAATGTTTTCTAATGTTTCCTTGAATTCCCAAGATTACCAGCATTCAAAATCATATTCTTATTCAGAATCATACTCTTCCCTTTCACATAAAAGGGTATACTATTACCAAATTGTGAATAGATCATAAAAAATAAATAAAACAAGGATGAGCTGAACTTCAGCCAAGAGACCAGAAAACATGTATGGAGAATCTGAGAATTAGTCAAATGCTCCCTAATGTCAAGCCAAGATTCAGTAGAAATAATCATTCTGGCATTTGACAGAAGAAGTCAAAGGTCAGGATTTAATGTCACCATAGACTTATTTTCCAACTTCATTGAGCAGGTGCTTAATAAGGCATGATTATTTGTTATGTTTAAAGAGTTCAGAGCAAAAGTAAGTTGCAGAGTCACAAAAGAGAATGATTCCCAGCTCTATTATCCTGGTGAGAACACTGTAACCTTTTGTTAACAACAATTCTGTTGAGGTCATTACTTTGTCAGAGCTTATTTCTTTGCCTAAAAAAATATGGAATGCAACCATATTATATTACACGGAACTACTAGTGTCACTGATTAGTTTTCAGTGATTACAGAGAAGAAGAGTTTAAGGTCAGCAGAAAGAAACTTGAATGACTGGACAATCAGATTAAAAACTGTGTTTACTGTGACTTTTAAGTGAAAAAGTTAGAGTTGGCAGAATCTTTCAAATGAAACTTCCAGGGTTTATCTATGAATAAAAAGAATGAAAGCAAATTAAAATTGAAAATAAATATGCTACAAGTATGTGCTAGATTGTTCCAAGCAAATGGACTTAATGCCAGCAGAGATTAGTTGGCATTAATGAGAACTTCTTTTCGATGTGAGAAATAGAAGACTGATATTTTAAATGATTGCTCACTACACTCACAAAACAAAAATAAAATTTTTGAATTCCAGTTTTTTCAATGCCATGGTGAAATATATTTTCTTAACTTTCCTAATCTATCTGGATCTCTACTACTTTGAAAATAACAGTTCACAATTAAGATAATTAATAGTTACAGTCTTTGTGAAACATTAATAGTTTTGGCTCAAAGTAAGTTAGTCATCTTATTATAATTATTATTGTTGTTGTAATATACAATAATTTATCCTGGAGACAAAAAATAAAAAATAAATAAAAATATTATCTTGCATAAACTGAAATCATCTACTTAGGAAGAGATGAAAGGAATAAATAGTGGTTGAAAATTTATCTACTAACACTATTCTTCATAATAGTCATAGTAAACCTTGCCTTATACTATTTATGGCACATTTCTCTTCTGCTTTGAACCAGTGTTGACTGTAATATTCAAGTTAAACAAGAATAGGTAGCAGAAGTGGCACGCTGTAAGGCCCAGATATGAGTCAGAAAGAAGACCTAGAATTAAAATAAAGCACCATGACATTTTGACTATATTGATGAGATATTTTCTTGAATGTTCACTACTGAAATGAATTTGATGTTTTTCTTATAATTAGACAGTAGTTCCTAGAAGGAAAACCACCAAAATCAGGTACTATTTTCATAATATTATGTGAAATACGGAACTCTGAATATAATGTATTCCAGTTGATATTAATTATGGACAACTACTTCATACTATTTTCCCTACTAAATAATTGACTTCTTCCCATCGTTCTATAAATATTGTGCCATTCTAAGAACTTTTGATTAATTATAATAAAATTTATGTGAAAATGCAAAGAAGAGAGTGATAAGCCTTAATGGGGAGAAGTAGATATCAAGTGTTTCTTGGACAAAGAGAAAAATAAATAAAGAAAAAAACACAGTAAAAATTGATGATTTGGAAAGAAAAGAATCAAAGTTATATAATTTGTTCAATAAATTTTATAAAAACATTGAATAGGTGATATGCAAAATAAGACTAAAGAATTCAGAAGGTCTCATTCAAGAAAGTAAAACTCAATTCATTTCAATAAACATTCAGACTTACGTTATAGCAGATGGTGAACTTGGACCTTATGCATTCAAATTTAGCATGATTTTATTTCTGTATTAAGGTATTTTACCACATGAAAATGTCATTAAATAGGTATAAAATAATCATAGATTTGCATAAATATTTTAAAAGGAGAATAGAAAAGTAATATTGATGCTCATTTGAATCATTATTGTTTCCAAAGGTCAACCAATATTTAAGAGAAAACAACACTAACTTCAAAAACTGACATGGTAGTCTGACCTAAAATTACCTGTTAAAATATCTCTTAACCTTACTGATTCTTGAGTACCGTTACTAAACCATAATTGATTAGACTTGGGAATAGAATCCTTGCAAAGAAATAAATAAATTTTAAAAACATTATGAAACTTATTAATTATATTGAAAAATAAATCTGTCCACTTCTATGTGAAAACTTATAGAATATAAATAATAAAAGATAATTTAATGAGTCTTGAATAAAGTATTAGCAATTAGAGTATTAGGAAAGGCATTATCCTGCTAAAGACTCAGTTTACAGTTGATAAATTGTTCAAATAAAAATAGCTTCTCCATCAAAAGATCATATGAAGTAAGGCACAGAGTACAGAGCAATACATAATAGCCTCCCAAGAATAATTTTCATTATGATGAGCATTATTTAGCCATAATTTTAATACTCTTATTTGTTACCTTTTAAGATTATGTCCTGGGGCCTAAGTGGTGGAGTAAATGGTAGGGTGTTTGCTTTGCATGTACTAACCTAGGATGGCGGTTTAATCCCCCAGTGCCCCATATGATTCCCTGAGCCAGGAGCAATTTCTGAGTGCATAGCCAGGAGTAACTGTTGAGCATCACCAGGTGTGACCCAAAAAGGAAAAAAAAAGATTTTATTCATAGCATGACTATCCATTGGCTATTTATATAAAAAGAAATGCGATAAATGCAGTTACTTTACTTTATAATTATAGATACATTATATTAAGTAGAAATAATTTAAAGTTAAAAGCATTTAGCATTGAATCTTTTGTCATTTAAATATATGTGAATTTGTAAAAAGCCCTATTAAAATTTTGATGTATTTATTTATATACGCATAAGGAAATTTACACATGTAAAAGCTATCTTTCCCTGTGCAATAGTACTATGTGCTTTACTTGACTAAATGTAAAGAATCAGACAATCATGAGTCAGTGGGGGTTAAAATGGCTGTGGTGAGGTGATTTGTTTCTATTTATGAATAAAAAATGGAAGAAAGGTGTCATAAACTTAAACTTAGGGAGGTCCAATACTAACTATGTCACAAGATTGTCTCTGTGGACTGATTTAAGCCCCTCAACAACTTCTCCATTTTATTCTCTCCATCTGTTTTACCAGACTTTAGGGAGGATTATTTAGTTAATGTTGAAGACTATATTTATCAATTCCACAAAATGTCTGTTATTTAATGATGAGAAGGCTCTAAATGACACTGTGGGAGTATCACAACGGCTAGCAAGAACATTATTGTAGATTGATCCTTCAGAAACCCACAGGACAAAATATGATATGCAGTTCATAAAGCATATGGAATTGAGTTTCAATAATTATATCTCCCCTTTACTCCCCCACCTCTAGTCAATCGAGATTTATTTTTCTTTTTTGGGCTTGACAAGCAATTTGTTTCTATTTTTTTATGATGGTGGAATTTTATAATGATCTTAACAATATCCTGAAATTAATAATTTTCCTAAGCAAAATTACAATGATGCAATGCACTATAAACTGATAACTTCTATTTAAACGTATCTATAAATGTTAGCTGAACCTTAACTACAGTACAAGAGTCATCTCTGCCTCTCTCTGTCCTCTTCCTATAATGGAAGATACAATTTCATTTTTAGTAACTTGATCCTAAACTAGAGACTGAGAGGTCCTCAATATATCACATTTAAATGTAAGTCTTCCATGGGATATACAAGACAGAGAAAATTAGAATTTGAAAAACTAATATATATTAAATACTTCATGGATAAAAAGAATTTCCCTTGTGAATGAATTTTTACAAACAGTCTGCATTTTAATAAGTCCATACAAGATATCTTTCTGATTCAGTGACAATGAAAGGACAAGCTAATAGATTGTAGCCTAATTCCCAGGACTAGAATAATAACTCAGTACCTGTATATTGCAACTAAATATGTGCAAATTTACTGAAAAAATAAAAAGGGAGGGACTGTAGGGAAGGAAAATAGGCTACTACTATCTTAGTCAGCACACAAGTTGTCTGTCTTTCCATAAGGCTGGCAAATAAAATTCCTCTACAATGAAACTTCTATGTGAGGTAAATTAGTTATTTCAGGTCAGTAGGGTACCATTTAGTAAATTACCTCTATTTCTTCATACCATGAGGCATTGATATTACCTCACATATGTGGGCTAGTTATGCTCACCACATATCAAACTCTTCTAAATTGCTCCAAGTATCAAGCTCTGTTTGAATAAGAATGAAATTTTATTAATGGATAATTTAGACTGTAGGCCTGGGGCTAGGTTCATGCTGTTACTCGGTCAGAATATTGGCACTTTTCCTTCTTTAATTTATGTTTGCACAACAGTGACATGAGTTAAGCTTGAATATCCTTCTAGAAATCTGGCCTCAATCCTTCTTTGTGTGTTTCATTTGCACCCTTTATAGTATTTCTGTGTTATAGTTGCTTGCATAACCAGTTGAATGGAATTTCAGACATGATTGAAAGAAGTTCTATTTTCGTAATTCAAACTGAATCATGTCCTGGCAACATGAATGAAGCTCTCTGGGTGGTAATCCTGGAATTAAAGGTCTCATTTGAAAAGAAAAACACTCGTTTGTGATTTTTATTGAAGGTTATCATGTCCTCAGAGTGTATGTTTGGCATGACTTCAGAGTGTCGTTCAAGTAATTTCTACTATGTGTATGTTAATCACATTAGTGCATGAGTTCAATTTCACAACAGAATTATAACCAGAACTGGAGTCCCAGTCATTACATGACAAGTTGAAGAATTGGATCTGTGATATGAATGTAAGGTTCAGCAGGAGCCCCAAGGAAACTGTAGAGTAATTGGGTTTGAGAACTAATCCACTGAGTTGACTACTTTATCCCCTGCCCAAACTACTGGAAAGGTTTTGTAATAAACTTGTTTTTAGATAAACTATTTTAAAATGATAGTTGATTCCTAGAAAAATGTGTGTGCACCAATACGAACACGTGATGTGTCTTCTCCAAGCTGTGTTTCCTCTTCCACTCAGTTCACCTTTCTCTCTCACTTGACTCATCTCTTCTTTTGTATCTGCCCACCCAGAACTGTTATATAAATCTGAACACAGTACTTCAGACCACATTTACCAGTGGTTATTTTGAATGGGCTAGATAGTAACTAAATGATTTAAAAGTTTTAAATATTTGTGTGCTGTGTTGTATTACTTTCTTTCTCTTTGGGGTCTTGTTTTGGGTAGACACCAGAACTTATTCCTAATTCTGAACTCAGGGATCATTCCTGGTAAGCTCGGGGGACCTTATGATGCCATAAGATTGGAGCAAACCAGGTCAATTGAGTTTAAGGCTAGCTCCCTACCTGCTGTGTTATGTCCTATGTAATGAATTTTTTAAAAAATGTGTACTAAAAGCATGGGGCCGGAGAAATAACATGGAGGTGGGACATTTGCCTTGCATACAGGACAGTGGTTCTAATCGCGGAATCCCATATGGTTCCCTGGACCTGCCAGGAGCGATTTCTAAGCGTAGAGAAAGGAGAAACCCCTGAGCGCTGCCGGTTGTGACAGGCTCCCACACACCCAAATAAAAACAAACAACAACAACAAAAAAAAAAAAACAAGAAAAAAATTAATTTGCACTAAAAACTGTGTAGAATGATTGTAGTTAGAATCCAATACTCTTGCTTTTGTTTCCTCTCCTCTTTTCTTTCTTTCTCTCTTTCTCTTTCTTCCTTCCTTCCTTTCTTTTCTTTCTTTCTCTTTCTCTCTCTTTCTTTCTTTCTCTCTCTCTCTTTCTTTCTTTCCTTTCTTTCTTTCTTTCTTTCCTTCCTTCCTTCCTTTCTTTTTCTTTCTTTCTTTTCTTTCTTTCTTTCTTTCTTTCTTTCTTTCTTTCTTTCTTTCTTTCTTTCTTTCTTTCTTTCTTTCTTTCTTTCTTTCTTTCTTTCTTTCTTTCTTTCTTTCTTTTTCTTTTCCTTCTTTCTTTCTTTCCTTTCTTTCTCTCTGTAGGTCCATGATTCTCTTCCACTGCTGATATTCTTTTTCCTCTCACACTCACTTTTCCTTTGGCAACATTCTACCTCTCTCTCACCCCTTTTCTCTCTGTATATATGCATCTTTCTGCATCTAAATCTCTCCTTAACAATGGATTTATCTAGATATATTTTCTTGGATTTAAAGAGTGATTAAATTTTTAAGAAATTCAATAAATCCATTAAAATTGGCAATCCAACTTTATTTATTAATGACCATCTTGTTTGGGCATATTTCTTTAGTGTCCACAAGACACATCCACTTTATCCAAGAGTATGTAAAAAGAATATTTGTGGTTACACCTCAAAAACTCTAAACATTTAAGGCTCCTGGCCTGGCCTAATTTGAAAAATAGCATGAACTGTTAGAGATGCTATTAACTATTTTCAGATGTGATAATTAAAATTGTGAACAATGAAAATTGGGTGATGTTACTGCTAAATAGCTTGTATACTCTTAAATGATGTACAGATAAGAGTCAGATTCTTAAAATAATTCCCTTGTGTGCTATTTTGTAAATGACACTTCTAAAATCATTGTTTAGGAAGCATATCTAAAATATAAAATTTTTTTCTTTTTATTTTGATTTTTTATCTTCATTTAAACACCATGATTACAAGTATGATTGTAGTTTTATGATTACAGTCATGTAAAGGACACCGCCTTTCACCAGTGCAAGATTCCCACCACCAATTTCCCAGATCTCCCTCCTCCCCACCGCACCCACACCTGTACTTGAGACAGGCTTTCTATTCACATTGTTATGATAGTTTTCAGTGTAGTTATTTCTCTAACTGCACTCATCACTCTATGTGGTGAGCTTCATGTCATGAGCAGCACCTACATGGGTAAATGGTTGGGACTAAGGCAGTAGAAGATTAGAAATGAGTTTTGCAGGGCAGTATCAAGGTCACAATACAAGATGGGCATTATGAATATAGAAACTATAGGCATATAATACTATCAATGTATATTGTATGTGTGGGGCACTAGCCCCCGCATGGTTTTTGAAATGGAGACCAAGGAGAAAAAATTTCAGTGACTGTCTCAACATTAACCAGTGCTGCAATAGCCCGCCCTCCTCCCAAAGCGCATTCCCATTAGTTTAGGGAGAGGTATGGAGAAAGTCTGATGACCCCTATAGAGTCCACCTGGACTGGCGTCCAGGGAAGGCATGGATTCCAGGGGAGAAAGAGGGGGATGGCTGGGGGTCTGCCAAGCCTCCCAACACTCTCCAGGCTAGGGAGAAGGCCTCTGGCATGGTGCCTCCCCAAACCCCATACCCAGCAAGAGCTGACCTCCAGAATCAGAGAGGAAACATGAAGCCAGATATCTGCTCGCCCTCCTCCCAATGCACCTGCCCCCTGGAGTACGGAGGGACTGGGGGAAGCTGGAGGAGCTCTAAGAGTCCACCTAAACCCAATTCAGTCCATCTGGGCTGGCACCCAGGGAGGGCCTCAAGTCCAGGTGAGAAAGAGGGTGATGTCTGGGGGGCTGCCAAGCCTCCCAGCACTCCCCAGGCTAGGGAGAAGGCCTCCCCAAACCCTATACCTGGCAAGAGCTAGGGACCAGAATCAGAGAGGAAAGCAGAAGCCAGATATCTGCTCGCCCTCCTCCCCATGCACCTCCCCCCTGGAGTGTGGAGGGAGGGGGGAAGCCTGAGGACTGCTAAGAGTTCACCTGAACCCACTTCTGGGCATCTGGGCCAGCACTCAGAGAAGGCCTGAGTCCAGGGAAGAAAAAGGGGGATGGCTGGGTAAAATATAAAAATTTTAAAGTATGTCTTTCATTTGGGAATTTACTGTTTACAAAGTATTATAGATTTTAATGTCTGAGATGATATAAGAGATATGAAACATTTTCCATGATGGAGCTAAAGTTTTATATATACTCATTATTATAAGATGTGATTGTCATCTGCTTCACATAAGTATTTAGTTTAAATACTTAGTTATCTTTTTTTTTATTACAGGGGATTTAGTTATCTTTACCAAATTAAGTATTCTTTTGTTTCTCTTGAATTGTATGCTGTTTTTAAAACTATTCATTTATTTGAAAGTTTAAAATGCAATACTTACAAGTTAAACTATAATAAAAATTTGTGTTAATCTATTAACAAATATAAAACTAAAATTTAACCTAACTCCTTTATATATGCCTGCCATCAATTTTGCTTTTATGTAAAAGGTAATTTTAAGTAGATTATTCATTCTTTAATATTAGTTATATGCTTTTTTTTTTTTTTTTTGGTTTTTGGGTCACACCCAGCAGTGCTCAGGGATTACTCCTGGCTCCATGCTATCTCCCGGGCCCCAGTTATATGCTTTTATAAAAAGTTATTTTTATAATGTAAGCAGAAATCTTATCCTTGCTTGATCTCCTATTATTGTTTTAGTCTTATGATAAATGTGATATTTATGTTTTGGTCATATCTTTTGTCAGAACAAGAGTTACCATAAATATTATTTACTTAAAGGTTTTCGTCTACAATAAAAACTGTATTTGTTCAAATAATTTTCTATAGCTATTGAATGACGATTTTCCATTTTTTTGCATGAGAAACTATAAATATTTTTTTAATCCAAAACTTTCATAAGAAAGAATCTAACTAGTGTAGTGTTAGGCAATAGATGTGTTTCCAACCAGTTGTAATCTAGAAAAGGAGAGAAGGTGGGCCCATATAAGTTACCATTTACTGCATCCCCCTTTTTCCTGGTGCCTCATGGACAGGCGACCAAGGTTTTTAAGGGCCCTAATGCCTGTGAGTACAGAATACTCTTCAAACACCCTCCCCTACAGGTGCTACTTTTCAAATGTCTTCTCTGTAAGTTAGGCAGCTTTGAAAACATCCTATAATATAGATAGCTATGAAAAAACCATCGCTTCAGTAGCTAGGGCCTTTTCAAACCTGGTCCCTTTCTAGGTCTCAGGGTCAGTTTACACAAGGGAAAGCAAGGAAAGCTCTGCTTTTGGGAAGTGAGCTGTGCTGTTCAGAAAAGTTCATCTCCCCTGTCCCAGGATGGCATCTTTTACAAGGTTGCTTCTTGAGGTTCCTAAGGAGGAAGGGTGGCAATAATTGGCTTTATGGAGGCCTTCACTAGCCTCCTGAAGCGAGAACCATGTCCTACTTTCCTAAACCCAGCTACAATATTGATAATTAAATGTTGGTCTTTAATATGAATCACCAGAGGAAATATAAACTAGACCTAAAACTTTAACTAGGCTAAATAAACTAGATATCATAATAAATATTTTAAAATAAAGTAAAATATCAGGTGCTTAAAAACAAAAACAAGGGACTGGAGAGAGCACAATGATAATGCAAGTTTGCCTTTCATGCAGCTGACCCAGGACTGACTGAGGTTCTATTCCATGTATCCCATATGGTCCCCTGAGCCTGCCAGGAGAGATTTCTGAGCGATTTCTGAGCCAGGAGTAATTCCTGAGTGCTGCCAAGTGTGACTTAAAAACAAAAACAAAAACATTTTTTAAAATGACTGTCAGCCAGTTTAATTCTGGCCTTGTTTTTAACTTAAAGATAATTATGAAAGTCAAATGTACACTTAGTACAATTACAGAGATAACCCTTTTCTATAGATATCAATCTTTTAGCTCTCTCATGCTATAATAACCTATTAGTTTCCTAAAGCTTCCCATCTTTTTTTTCAACTATAAAACTATCCATTTTAAAAATAAAATGCCATTGAATAACTCACAAAGACATGTTCTAATAACTGACTCGATGAATAAAATAACTTATATTTCTCCTCATTTGATGGTCTTTATTTCCATAAAATCTTGCAAAGTTCATGGAATAAAGCTTTTGCTTTGCACAAAATAATCAATAATATCTTTTCAGTAATATCTCTAGCTCCTTACATAGGCCCTGAACATATTCAGGTGTGATCCATCAGCACAGCCAGGAGTTAAAAAACTGAGCATTGTCAGAAATTTTCCCAAATAATGAAATTAAAACTTAATTGTTGAACAGTTCATTATCATATTTAAGTCTTTACAATATTTTGTGACATGTTTGAGGTGATATCTGAGTGGTAGATTATTGATATACATTATTCACTTTCAATGAGAATCATCAAAATGAACCTCCACTGATGCAGAGAATGACAACTGGGTATTGGTGACAGTTAACTTCTAAAAGGACAACTTTTACCAGGTGAAAAATGAGGATATACTGAAAATATGGTGCTCACCAGGGAAGAAGCATATGTTTTCTGAAGAATCAAAAAAAGTTATAACAAGTAATCTTAAAGCTAGAGATGGTTATTTTTTCCTTCTATGAAAACCAGATGTATTTTACATTATTTCATTGAATACTTGCATTGATTCTGTTTCTCAGATTTTCAGGATCAAGTTTGGTAAGGTTGTCTTTTAAAATATTCTACAGGTTAGACCATATGTAAAATATAACTCGAAGTAGTTTAGAGCACAAAGCATATTTCTTTGATATGAACACTGGAGGATTCTGTTCCCAATAGAGAACTGAACTTTTGAGCTTATAACAATAGTTATAATAGTTTTGTTCTGGACTTTTCAGCTTATAACAATAGTGAACTCTCAATTTCTTATTCTAAACTATCACAAATCAAGAAACTTAAATTATAATTTTTGTGATTATTAAATCACAATGCTTATTTTTATTATACAAATGTAATGATCCATGTATAAACAATTGGAAATGATGCACTTCAACTGCAGAAGAGTCCTCCCTCTCCAATATGCACAGGAGAAACTAATACCAATTAACTTAAAAATGTCTTAGGTTATTCACATATTCATTATAATTTAGTTTCCAGTGATATTTGTATTATTAAATGAGACTTCCATGCAGACAATGAAATAGGATTATCATGTTTGTTCTGAAAAAAATAAAACCAGAAACTACTTCATTCTAACCTCCTAGTTTAAAGCAAATGTCATGAACAGATAGGAAGAAAAATAAGGAAAAAAATGGGAAGAAAAATAGAAAGAAAAAAGCAGGGATAATGATCTAAGATTTGCATTACAGTATTCCAGCCTGTGATTAATTATGCAATTTGGACATGTTTTAATCCTAATTATTAGCCTTATATAGTGGGCTTTTCTTCCAGAGTAGAGAAAGAGAATTATGAAAAAATTTAAGATTCAAAAGAATCTTGTTGATGGATGTCATATATGTCAGTAAAAGCAATGGCCCAGTTTGAATTACAGACAATAAAAAAGCCTTAATAATCTTATGAACTAGTTAGTCAATCCTGATGGGCAAATTAAATCAGAGAGAAATGTACAAATTTAATGATAAACAATGCAGAGAAATGTGCTACGTATAGCTAATTAAGTATATGCTAATAAGTATGTGCTAATTCGAAAGGAACAGATCATATGCATTTTAAATTGACAGATCAATGAGGCAATAAGGGAGAAAAATGAAGGTCTTTCAAAGTTAAAGCATTTAAATTTGATTTCTGCAGCAATTTTGAATATTATAAAATGGATGTAGAAGTAAAAACTTTAAATTATAATGACAAAAATAATAATATCAAATAACATCTTACATTTTAACTACCTGCCATGTCAGTAAATGAATTACTTTTTAGATACTTTATAGATAGAATATTTTATACTTTATAGATAGAATATTTCACATTATAAAACTGAAATTTTGTAATGTATTATTATTTTTTGTAGATTAATCTTGTATTAAAAACAACTAGAAATATATAGAGCACTAAATATTTTTTCAATATAAATGTAAGATACCAATTATATACCAATTAGCACTGCAATTTCTCCAACTTTTTCTTGGTACACAATGCATGTTAGTAAATTCATTCTAAAATTCAAAATTGGTTTCAAAATAAAAACTCTACATGATGCCCAAAGAATCAGAAACTCTGAATGTAGCTGGAAAGACATATTTACTTGAAGTGCAGGATATGATTATCTTCTTCAAGAGCCAAATGCTACCCACATATGTTGTCATGGGGTTGCTCTGCCCTTGGTGTCTTCCCTCCCTGCCTCAGCAAATGATCTTCAAAGCAGAGGACTGAATTGTGGCATGTTGAAAAGCATGTGGAAAACATTTTCCTCATTGATTGTTGAGACTGTGAGCTTAAGTTCACCTTTTTCAAAATCTTTATATTTTTAGTAGTTTCTACACTTTCATTTGTAGGCAAGATTGTCCATACAAACTCTAAATGCAATCCTAAGATGTTTGTAAGAGAAGCAGAGCAACAACAAACTGTATCAGACTGGTGTTATATTTCTGGAATCCTGCTTTCTATTTTTCGAGTACCTAAAAGGGCAAAAAAGAATTACTCTTTAAAAAGTTGTATTAATTCCAAGTTTGGTAATGATGTTTCACAGATGGGATATATTTATTAATATCAAAGTTCTTCAGATACTAGTAAGATTATCCAACTATAACTTAAGTTTTAATAAAAGCATATATATTATT
>PVKC010035791.1:0-12538 GCA_004027635.1 Crocidura indochinensis | reverse complement strand
TATATATACCACATAAGAAACTTTTATACTTAGGGAATAAGACTCAGATTTTTCAGTTAATACAATAGAATAAGACCATTAGAGAAGCAAATAGCTTAAAAATGGAGATGCATATTAAAAATAAAGTTCATTTTTTAAGTTGGGAAAATTAAAAGCAAATTATATTTAGTTTTAAATTAAATGTATAGTAGGAATTTATAGTATAGTAGTTTCAAATTAAATGCATTGCATATTTGCTCTTAATTATACAAATTAAATTTATAGCATAGTAGTTTTCAATTAAACACACTGCAACTAACTCTTCCAAGATAACCCTTACATATACTGACTTACTGCAAAAATAAACCATCATATCCATTCCGTGTTTCTGAAGCAAATTGCTTCTCAATGATAAACACCATCCAAACAAAACCAAGAACTAATGCTGCTGAGGGAGTGTATGCACAGTGCATTCGACCAGATCAAGGTCATTCCCTACTGCAAATCTACAGACCAGTCTAAATTTCCTTGACGAAGTCTCTTATCCAGCCCTAGTTCCATCTTTCAACCTGTCCATTTCCTGAGCAAATGCATAAAGGCATTTGTCAGTAATTTTAGGGCAGATTAACTGAGAAAATCAGATCAAGACTGGCTCAGTATAAATCTGGTGTCTCTGTGTGAGGAGCTCTCACTGCAAAATACCACCAAATGTGTAGCTTTATAGACACATTGATTCTTCACTGTCCTGGGTACTGATGTACACATCACAGTATCAACATAGTTTGACTCTTTTGAACCCATACTATTGATTATTCCTGCTTCCTTCTGATATTAAAGCAAGATAGAAGAACAGAGTGCTAGGAGAACTACTTAAAGGAATGGATCATTTAAACAAAAATCTCACCCATTGAAAAAGCATCCAGTCAAAATAGGTAAAGAAGTGGCTGTAGGTGAGAGATAACAAAAGATAATAGGAAGTCCCCAGCCAGGTAACATCCCTTTGTCATCTCACATAGGCCAGACCAGGTGGCAGGGTAGCAAAGGGTCTCTGGCTTTGTGGCTGTGGTTGGAGACTGAAGAGATCAAGGTGAGAAGGAACCTCTAAGATTCAATCCTACAGAGGCCCTGTGACAGGTTGAAAAGTAGCAAGCCTCAGCACAGAAATACAGTGAAAGGTTCCAGTTGCAGACTGTCAATGAGAAGAGTATAGGGACAAGATGAGACCACTAAAGGTGAGTCAATTGGGGGTTAAGACTAGAAAGTTGTAATCAGTACCATACACTGAGGGAGAGATTATTTTCAGAGAAAAGGAGAGGCCCTCTTATTGAGGAGGGACCTAAACCTGTCTACTTAAACTACAAAAAACTTTAACTAATATCTGGTTTTTCATGCATTTTTCCCATACAATTCTGACTGTCATACAATTCCATTACCTGAGGAATAAATCCACTACTGCAATAACTAAAAATTTACATGGGAAAAGAATGAAATAGATGTCTGTCACTTTTTTAGGAATATCAAAAGCTCTGAATTCCTGACCTAAATAGCAATGTGGCCTCTTCCTCAAATTCTCTCTCCTATTAATATCATCACCTTAAGCATTAAGATTTCAAGATATAAATTGAGAAAACAAAAACTTTTAAATCAAAGCATATATTAATATGAGAAATTAATTCTTGAACCTGCTGTATTAAACTATAGCAGATTTCTGTTTATATAAAGGATGACACCATACTTGACTAAACACAAGCAAGAATTAGAATTCTATTCTCATCAAAAAATTAAGGTTAATGTGTTTTGACATTGAAGGGACAAATTGAAAGAATCAGAGGGTTCTATTCTCAGAAGTGTATTTGTCAAATTTATCTGGAAAGTCAAAATCTCAAAACTGCCACCAAAGATTTGCTTTTTCCATATTAGTTTACTTACTGAGCTTAAAATTTCTAAAAAGAGCTACATAAATTATTTTTTAGTCAAGGTCACTGGCCAGCACAAAGAGTTGTGTTTGAAGTATGAGCATTTCTTTTGTCTTCTATGTAATTATTGTATTAGCTGACCTTAGCAAAACCTTAAGTAAAACACTGCTCTGTGAAAGCCAAACAGAACATAACTAAGAATAAAAAAATCAACATTCTAATCAGAATTTTATACATGCTATAGAATATGGTTGATATATATCTGTTTCTTGCATAGAAAGAAATATTTTGATAGAATATAAGAATGAAATTATATACCCTGGCACAATTTAAATAAGAGTAGTAAAATATTAAAAGAAAACAAGTAATTTCTTAAGTGAGATGGTTGATTGTATCTTATAAATTAGTAATAAACTCACATTAATTATTGAAACTTACAACAGGATTGGGAGCTTTTGAAGTAAAACTCTTTTATGTCTTAATGTAGTACTAATTTCACTCTCATCTGCCTCTTTTAGCCTTCAAAACTTCTCCATGTAGAAGAACCAACTGGAAGCAAAGGCAGAGTACATGCAGGTTGTGAGGTGTTTTCTAGTTAACCCACAAAATATGCCCTTAGAAAGCATTTTAACCATTTTATTTTTACAAAGTCAGGACTAAATTTATTTCCAATTCAAAAAGAGACTAAGGGAGTGGATGAGGGGGGAGAAAGGAAATCAGAAGAAAAAGAACATCTTCATTGACTAAGGTACTTCTTTTACATGTTACTTTGCTCATCAGTGTTTAAACATGAGCAGTATTGCTTTCACATGCTTTGTTGTGGTATGCCAGAGATAGCACAGTTGGTCACGTTACTGGGAATTCCAAGCAGCACAGCTGCTGGGATGATAATTGAATACGTGAGATGTTACCAGGAATCAAACATAATCCCTCATTGACCTAATACTCACAAGGCAGGTGCTCTACCACCCAGCTATCACCAATTCTTTTCCAACAGAAAACTGTTCCAACTGATATTATTAGCTATGAAGGAGGCCAATTCCTGAATGACAAGCTCTATGTCAGGGGTCTCAAACTCGAGGCCCGCGGGCTGTTTGCAGCCCTCCATACAACATTTTGTGGCCTGCTACCAGCCTTCAAATATTGCAGCATTCGCGATTATTCGCTTACCGAATAATCGCAATAAAAATCGCACTAGTAAGAAAAAAAATCACATTAAACATTCGCATACCCCGAGCAGTTCTGTTCAAGGTATGCAAATGTTTAATGCGATTTTTTGTGATTTTATTTTCTTATTAATGTGATTTTTTATTGTGAATATTTGGTAGGCGAAATTCCTTATGTGGCCCTGCCTCACCCGACTTTGTCTCTTGCGACCCCCAGGTATTTTGAGTTTGAGATCCCTGCTCTATGTCAACTAGAATTGCTCAGCATAACAAACACTTTATATTAACATGCAACTGAATGACACAAAATAAATATCACAACTGACAGGTAACATGCTATAATAAAAATTATAAGAGGAGGTTGAAAATATCTCATTTTATTTATTACATTAATAAGATAATAATTGTATTCATTTAATTCACCCTTAATTGACTTGAATCATCTTATTGTCTCCAATGTGCTCCACATCACTTTTAGGTAAATAAACTGATAGTTCGTGTTCTCTAAAAATCAATTTAGGTTTTAGTAAAAGAACATAGCAGTGTTTGGAGACTGAAATGGAATTCAATTGTCATTCTCCTACCTACAGTTTATATGTAAATGATAAACTACCTCCTGAATATCAACTGAATAAATTAGTCTACATAAATATACCTTATTTTATTCATTATAACACAAAAAGCACTAAAAGAATACTTGAAATACTATCAAGATGCATATATTGCTAAATTCCAAACTTTTTTCCACAATGTGTGGTATATGATATAAAGAAAAGAGAAATTTACTAAATAAATGTTGTGCACAATTATATTATTCTGTATTATAAACATTTAACTTATTTAATATTTGGTGCTCTTATATACCTTAATTTTTAATTTCTATATATATGTATCATTCTATTATCACAAGTTCTATTTTCTTTTTGTTTGCTTGTTTTTGGTTTTGGTTTTGATTTTTGGGCCACACCCAGTGACATTCAGGGGTTACTCCTGGCTATGCGCTCAGAAATTGCTCCTGGCTTGGGGAACCATATGGGACACCAGGGATCGAACCAAGGTCTGTCTTGGGTCAGCTGTATCCAGGGCAAATGCCCTACTGCTACACTATCACTCCAGCCCCACAAGTTGTATTTTCTTGTGATGGTGGTGAATGCTATTGTGTGCTGCTTAAGTTTTGTAACTAGGACCAAGAATTTCTATATTTCTACATACCAAGAAAGATCCCTATTAGTGGCTCAACTCTGAGTTCCTTTCTCTAAAATGCCTTTGACTGAAGAAAAATGTCTTATCAGGGCAACTACCTTGTCATAGGAAAAAGGCTTGATGCACATACCTGCTAATTTCAAAGTCTAAAGACATAGCCTCTTGAACTCACAAGGGAGTAGCTCATTGGTCAAAATGTGATTGGTTGAGGATAAGCCATTTGTAAAGATCTCTACAGGGAAGGGAATCTCATACAATTTGAGAACAGTTAGACAATGTAAGACAATATTTATATTTAAACTAATTTTAATTTAATGGTAATTTACATAAATAAAATTAGTAATTGAAGTTAGATCTTTTAGTAAAACAGTCCAATTATATATACAAGTTTAAATCACAAGATCTATAGGATATAAACTTTACACTTGGTCATTATATGTTCTTATTAATAGTAGACCACTCTTAGATATAAAAAAAAAAAACTCCCTTCACCAGTGTACCCAGTGCAAAGGGAGGTGTGTTCTGTTTATAATTGAAAACCAACTACAATCATGCTTCTAATCATGATGCTTAAATAAAGATTTTATATATTAAAAAAAGAAAGTGAACTGACTCCACTGGAAAAAATAAACCTAAGGGAAATGAATACTAAGCAGCTAGAGCTCTCATTACATTAGTATCATAAAAAAACTAATGAAGAAATCATGAATGTTAATATTATATAAGATATAGTTATGTTTCCATCACATTTTTAACTGAAGGACTCACAATGAGGTGAACTATATATGCCATAGAAACAAAAAAGCTTTTCTATGACTCTATTTATTAAATAGAGTTAATATCAAATAAACACCTTAACAAAGCCTCCTCTTATCTTCCACATAGGTTTTCCTTGCAAGAGGAGAAAACTCTTCTCAAAATAATGAATTGAGAAGTCTTATTGTTATAGATATGATCTCATAATGTCTTACAGAGTCCACAAGTAGGAGAAAGCATGTGTGAGCAAAGACTGTAGAAAACACTTTTGTTGAAGTTCTCACCTAGTTTTTAATATATAGAACCATTCCTAGAATGTCATGGGTGGCATCACATGAATGAAAATTATACATATGTCATGGCTATAACTTCACTCAGTTATACCATAATTTTGAATTAAAAATCCCTATGTATGCATGATAGGCTATCAACTCCAGTTTGACCCCAACCATCACATGAACCCCCAGTTATCACCAGGTGTAGCACTAAAGTCCTCTGACCACCACTGGGGTAGCCCAAGAAATCGCTACCATCACAGGGTCTAAGCAACACAACATGTGTGGAACCTTACATAGAGTCAGTGGACTGGCTGAACAAGGATATCTGGAAGTCCTCAGAGTCTCTAAGAACTACTTGGGAAACCCTTACCCTTCAAATCCCTCTGGAGAGCATTTATGTAAATATTTTCAATTTTAGAAAGGCTTTACACTGGGGCCAGATCTGTAGTACAGTGGATGGGAAACTAACCTTGCACAAGGTCAAATAGGTTCAATCACTGGAACCCTGTATGGTCAACAGAGCCTTCCAGAACTGATTCCAGAATGAAGAGCCAGAAATAATCACTGAACATCACCAGGTTGTCCCCCACCCGTCAAAAACAGAAAAACTTCATCAAGGAAAAAATATACACTAAACATCAAAGAAGTGAATGAGATTTGTAAATACAATCAAGATGAAATGATCTTCATCAATAACTCTCTGCCTATATTACTCTTGCTTTAGGGCTTTAACCTAATTAAATATCAAGAGTGACATTGGAGAAAACACTTATTATAATAAGCATGGTAAATTAGCCATTAAGAATAACTTTATTTTGCATCAAGGAAACAATTCTGGAGAGAGATTCTATAAGTTTATTAGAAATACAGTCACCCTTCAAATACATTTGTGAACTAGGTGTCTCCACCTACCCTGTCTTCAATATTTATGGTATCAGTGCACAGTGGTACTATCTATTTATTTTTTATTTTTTTGGTTTTTGGGTCACACCCGGCAGTGCTAAGGGGTTACTCCTGGCTCCATGCTCAGAAATTACTCCTGGCAGGCACGGGGGACTATATGGAGCACCAGGATTCGAACCGATTACCTTTTGCATGAAAGGCAAACGCCTTACCTCCAAGCTATCTCCCGGGCCCCTATGTACTATCTATTTTTTTGAGATTTTCTTAGTAAATATTTTCAAGAATTATGATATATAATACATACACATAGAAAATAGGTGCCAATAATCTGTTAGTAGTAAGACCTTGACCTTCAACAAAAGACTATTAATAGTTCAGCTTTGGAAGGTCCAAAGTAATGCGAAAGATTTAGTTTCCTTAATTTTTTTGGGAGGGGTAACATCTAGCGTTGCCCAGGACTTAATAATGGCTTTACATTTGGGGAACACCCCTGGCAGAACACCCCTTGAGATACCATATGCAGTGTTGAGGATTAAAACTATGCCAACTGCATACAAGGCAAGTGTGTTATATACACTATGCCATCTACACCAACATACAGTACTTTCTAACATAACACAATGTTACCTCACTGTGCCCCTACATTGTTCAATGGGCATCATTATTATGTTGTTTCCCACACTGTGTAACCAAAGGATGGGCCCTAGAAGGACACAGGAGCACACATACATATACAAGTTCAATACATCATATTGTCTTCTCTTAAGAATTTTAGAAATTTCTACAGATGTGATTCACTTGAAAGCACTCTTGTCTAAGCCTTAAGACTAAAATCAGAGAAGAAACCATTTTATGGGCAATCTGCTATTGGGAGGTGATTAATTTCATTAGCATATTCAGAAAAATAAAATGTTACTTCAGGAAGTATTATTACCTGGAAGACTAAAAGCTGTGCTTATTTCAATTATGAAAAAAGTTGGAAAAAACAATTTAATAAGTTCAGATATTTATTTGACAGTTTCTTCTTTGAGGGACTTTAAAAGTTTTAATATGCTACATATTTCTGCTTAACCAACATATGGATAGTGGATGCATGGAAAGTGTGAATCAGAAAGAAAGCAGCTTACTATGCCCATAGTTTTAGATAAAATTGCACATGGACAATAATGAAAATAACTTCTACAGGTAAATGTACTAAAGTACCTTTTAAATGGAGAAGTCAAAAGTAAATTTATTTTTTAGTTCCTGAAGAAGTACTGTGATTAAAAGTTAAATTCTTCTAAAATTAATTTCATAAATACATTTTGCTTTTAAAGTCTAACATCAAGGAAGTATAAATAACAGCATGCTAAGATATCTTAACATGTTCAACTGTTCATCATTATAGGAAAAAATAAACTTTGAAAGGTGGCCCATAAAGCCACAGAATCTAAGAAGTGGAAAACTATTGGGGTGTGTTGTTTTAATAATCTTATTTTTTCAGATACTGATATATAAGCTGATCAAGACATTAGAACACTAGTCAACAGCAGTGATAAACAATAACAGAGCACAGATTAAAACGAGTTTTTTCTCTCAAGCAGCTCCTACTATAAATGGTTATTCCATGTCTTAGATCCAAAACTTTCAAGCTTCTTATTCTGACATCATCCATAGGGTACTTCTTTGTTGACACATCATAACTCATGCTAGTCAGAAGGTAACAAGAAAGGGGAAATAGAGGCATGCTTCTCTGTAGAATTTAAGAATGAATGCATTTCTATTTTAGGTCTGACAAAAATCTGTTTCTTTTGGAATAACTATAAACTAGTTCTGAATCCGCATACATTTCTTTTTACAAATTCATTATAACCTAGTCTACTTGTAGCAATGACAAAAGGAAAATTCTTATCATGAAAGGCTATATACATATAGTTATGTATATATACATATGTGTGTATATATACATATACATATATATATACATATACATATATATGAGGAACTCTTTCCTGGCAAGCAACATTTAGATTAATACAGTTCTCTTCTAAACCTAGAATCTTGTCACTTGATGAAACTTTTAAATCCAACTTTTATCCCATTAACTTTATCAAAAAGAACTTGTTTCAACTACTTCTCTTCCAAAAATGGGAAACAGAGGTCTAAGAGTTGGTACAGGAGGCAAGGCAGTTACTTGCCTTGAGTGTGGTCAATTCTGACTTAATTTCGGGTGACCATAGGACACACAGTCCCCTCAGCATTTCCACGATTCACTCCTGTGCACATGATAAGCACTACATAGTGAAATCCAAACTGTCCATCAAAAGAAAGCCATATTTATTAGTTCTATAACCAAGTCATGTAAACTATGACATTTAAATTCAAGAAGTTATGATTTTGGGCTTCTTGTGTGGCTCAAAATCTGATACATATATTATGCATACAATAGTATATATGATTAAGTGCTTTTCATACTCAAGATCTGACATTCAATTCCCAATATTACCTGGTACTCTGAGATCAGTGACAATTAAAAATAAGCTGTTATGGACTGACTTTCTTTTGAAAAACATTGATTTCAAACATTGTATTTCACTACAACTTCATTCAAAGTCCCTAAGCTTAAATCTTTCTTTCTTGCTTTGTTCAGCTCTGATGCTACCTAACAAAAATGTACTGTTTATGTCTACATAAATATTTTAAAAGGAATTAAACCAAGCAGTATTTCTCTTTTTCTATAGTATCTCCAAATTTATCGTGTAATAAATATTTATTTCATTATAAATGTATCAAAAGATCTAGAAAAGTACAATGTGTTATTTACTTGTAGTTCTGCAATATTATATAACTTATTAGATCATTTCCACCATAAAATCATACTTTAGAGTCAGAAAAAGGTATCACTAAAAATCTAATGTATTAAAATGGTCAGCAATGTGTATTAGAGGCAGAAGAGTTATTGAAAACATAGTGGCAGTTGAAAAAAATTTTATGAAATAGAAATAGTTTTATCTTTTTACTTTACAGAATTTATTTTATAACTAGACAAATAAAATGTGACTTCACCTCTGCAAACAATAAATGTTTAAACTAAAGAAATATTGAACTTTTATATTCATCTTTTTAAGAGAAAAACTGTGATAATGTTTGGCATTAGGAAGTCAATTCAATATCATGTTCCAAATAAAAATCTCATAATGACCTGTTCTAGAAAATCCAATAATAATAATCTCTTTAGAATATTTTGAGTATTGTTTTTATTTTTATGGAGCTTTAAAAAATATTATAACAAAGCTTCACAAATTTGTTTTATAAAAAATAAAATGTACTAAGAAGTACAGGCATATATGAGAAATCTACTATCTTTTAAATAAAACATTTTTTAAATGAATACAACTTTTTCAGGTTTCACAAAACAACCAGGTTTGTTTCAATTCATTTATTAACTAATCTAAACTCAAGTATATAAAACACTGCTATATCAATAAGTCACTACAAATGGTGAAAAATTAAACCCAATTTTTATAATATTAGAAATAAATTATCTGGGTCAGAGAAACAGTATAAGGATTAAGGTTCTTGCTTTGCACACAGCTAGGCGAATTAAATCCATATAAGGTACTCAATTCCTATCAAGAGTTCCTGAACACAGTGCCAGATATCCCCTTCCCAAAATCTAGTTTTTTAAATGTTAAAACATGCATAATAATTTTTCTAACATGCATCAAATCCTTCTATAATTTTATTATTTGATACAAATTCATGAATAGCATTTTAAAATGGAAGTGTATTATGGTTTAAAATATTTAAAGACATAAAAATATAAAACAATTACTCCTTTCATAACTTAACTTCCTAAAATATTAATTAAAATTTTTCCTTTTAATAATTTTAACCAACTTACTAAAAGTAGGGTGAGACGGCCTTCTTAGAATAAATAATTGCAGGAGTGTGATTTGCAAATTAAAATATCTATATTCTATTGATACACTTGTAAGACAACTGGATAGCAATTCAACTACATTTTAAAATTTTCTATGCATTGTCTTCAGTCTTCTACTCTGATATAAATTGTGTATGTATTATATCTAGACATTTTGACAACTTTGTAAGTTGCTATTGCTAACTCATTTCACAGATATGTTGAAGAGGACTCAGAAAGGCTCACAAACTGAGTAAGAAATGGAATTAAGATTTGAATCTAGAGTTTACCTCAAAGTTCAAGATATAAAGGAAAAAAGACAATTTATAACAATTTTTGTCACTTAATCTTTCAATAAGTTTCCTTCAAGAAATTTATTTTTTCTGTTTGGGGCTACACCTAGTGGGGCTCAGAGCTTACTTCTAATGCTGTGCTCATACATTATTCCTGGTCATGCTCAGAATACCTTCTAGGGTGCCAGGGATCAAACTTAGGTCAACTATGTGCAAGACAAGTACCCACAATACTAGGTTTCTGACATCACCAAAACAGTATTTTTAAATACTGACAAACAACAAAAATAAAAAGGAAATATAGACTTTGTTGTTTAATAACTTTTGCAAATCGTCTGTAGTAGTTTTAAAAAACTCCTAACAAAGTATCCTAAATAGCATAATTATTTTAGTGTATTTTCAAAAGACATTTTTCCTTCTATACCATAACACAAAATTTCATATTTAAAAATTTCCCTTTTTGACATTAAAAAGCTGAAGACAATAAAATGCATCAATGAAATGAAAGCAGAGGCTAGGGCTAGAACAGGAAAAATTGCAGCAGCAGATAATTGAGGTCATCATGGCAACTTTAGAAGCACAAGGAACTTCACACAAATAGTATTGTCAGTCTAAAAATTAGGTACCGTTTAGCATAAAAATATAAAGCACGGTACCCAAGTCTACCAGAAGTAATTTCTGAGTGCAGAGCCAAGAATAATCTCTGAGCACCTTCAGGTGTGACCCCAAATAAACAACACACAAAAAAGATATGTCATACCCTTATTTATAATCTACATTAAAAAATATAGACTAAAATATTTCAGTTGAGTAGCACTATAGGTTTTCTAGCATTGTGAAAAATTATCCCAATAGCATCATGCCAAATATTTCATAAAATTATGACATTTGGAGAAATGCAAGTTACAGATGTTCTCAACGGGACCATCCTAGTGAGCTGAAGTACCAAGTACATTATCATCTAGTAAATCATCTACTAAACAACAGCAGCAACAAATTGAATATAAAGTAAATATGCCCAGTCTGTCACTAAGATATAATACTATACTTAATATGTAATATAATTATAATATAATATATAATACTATCATATTATAATTGTATACTCATCAGAAACTTAAAAGGAAAATGAGTCACACATATAGATAATGCAGTTAGAAATGTAAACATACAGTCCAAAAAAAAGGTTCAACTTGGATATTCTGCAAAAGTATGAAGTACTGAAACTAGAAAAATTATTTTAGCAATAAAAATTAAAGCTGCATATTTAAATATACCAAAGTTAAAGTTGTTAAGTAAAATGTACCGATTTCTTATTCTCTAGATAGTATTAGAAATTTTTTAAAACAATTTCTTTGTTAAACATTTGATAAGTAGAAAAAAACTGTCAGTACTAAAATATATTCAGTCAAAAAGTACTGCTATATTAAATGGCGTTCGAAAATTACAGAGAATTCAAAAATTGGAAGTCTTGTTTAGTGAATTTATTTAAAAAAACTGAGTTACTTTATTCTTATATAATGACCCTATACATCTACTTTAGCATTATATAATGAAATAATCTCTTCTATGTGTAAGCTATGTATGTATAAATATAATTGAAGAACTGAAGCTATAAAGAGTTACAAGGAGGGTGCTTGCCTTGCATGAGGATGCCCTTGGTTCAATCCCTGGCACCTCATATGATACACAAAGTTATACCAGGAGTAATCCTTGAGTGCAATCAGGAATTAGCCCTAAATATCTGTACACATGTATCCAAAACAAACAATAATATTTATCTTATTGATCAGATAAAAGAGTCATGATTACCTTAGTAAAGCAAGTGAAAATCATGTTTATTCCATTTGAAGACTCCAAACTAGACCTTTCCAGGTAAGCTGGCTCACTAATTCCCTTTTTCATGGAAAAAAAATTAACTCAGTCCACTAGAAATCTACCTCTTTGAGAAAAACATCAAGAAACTGCTTCCCCATGGCATCCAAGTCTATTACTGGGAACCTGGATCATTTCAGTGCATGTAGATAAGCATGTATCACTCATATTGGAAAGCATGAGTGCACAGTTTTCCACCAGTGAAGATTAATACACATTCAGGCAAACACACAGAAAGTGAGAACCATAAAAATGGAGAAGAAATCGA
>PVKC010035790.1:0-13387 GCA_004027635.1 Crocidura indochinensis | reverse complement strand
TGTAGAAGGACGGTGGTTGGAATCCCAGCATCCCATATGGTACCTTGAGCCTGCCAGGAGCGATTTCTGAGTGTACCTTGAGCCTGCCAGGAACCCCTGAGTGCTGCCAGGAGTGACCCCCCCCCAAAAAAAAAAGAAAAATATGAGGAAGCCAAAGTTAATATTTCCTAGTTTATACTTATCATTCCTTAAGTAGCATGGGAAATAAGAAAAATTAAAAAATATAAATATATGTTTCACAGCTTATGCACCTTACAGAGAAAAAATGAATATCAAAATTATTTGCTGGTGCTATAACATAAAATAAAATGAAAGGTGAAAATTCTTAAATGATCTGGGTAAGATTCATGTCTATAGTAGCCCAAAGAAACCAAATGGTTTGATGTATTAAGTCAAACAATTAAAATTAAATAGAAAATCAGTGTAGTAGCACTAGAAACTTGTCTTTTCCTTCCTTAACTTTTCCTTCTCTGTAAGGTAACACTCTAGCATTAGCAGATTTGAAATTGTATGCACTTGAAGACAATAAAATGTATGAAGTTCTAAATTTTCAATTAGTACCAATTCCTTACTAAAAAATGCTGATAAATGCTTATTGATGGTTTTAACTGACTAATTAAAAGTACTTTAATGCCATCAGATATTTTAACTATTGCTTCACAGTATCTAATTTTTTTTGCTTTAGTTTTGGTTTTGATGTTGGGCCACACCCTCCTGCTCTCAGAGGTAGTTACTCCTGGTTCTGCCCTTAGAAATGGCTCCTGGCAGGCTCTGGGGACCATATGGGATGCCAGGGTTCAAGCCTGGGTCTGTCCTAGGTCGGCAGCCTGAAAGGCAAATACCCTACTGCTGTGCTATCACACACTATCTAATTTTGAAAGTTTACCCTTCACCCAGAATTCCAGAGAGGGATTCTTGCAATAGAATGAATACCATAGGATCTGAAGTATGCATGGTTGTAGATATACTACAGCAAAGAATAAGTAGTAATTATAAAATGTGGTTGACATTCAATTCCCTAGAGTAAATATTTTTACAACTGTTGGTTGAGCTATCTGTTGATTTGCTTCTATTTTTACCATCATCATTAAATGACGGCAGTTTCTGTAGAGTTGAAGATAAACGGGGAAGTGGGGAGATAAAGGGGGGATATGAAGGAAATTGGGAAATGTATGAAACCATCAGTTCGCTACAGTTCTGGAAAGAAGTAAATATGTTAGAGTAAGTAAAATATTAAAAAAAATATTAGGGTTTAGAGCAATATCATAGTGTAAGACCTTGCACGTAGTTGCTATCTCCAGCATATGGTACCCTGAGCCATTAGGGGGGAGTGATTTCTGAGTGCAGAGCCAGGAGTAACCATAGCACTTCCAGACATGCCCCCTCCCAGTCCCCCCATAGAGTTAATATTAGAATCAGGAAATACAACAACATAGTCTAAATTTCACCACTATTTGGATAACTGTAGGAATATTTATTTAACTTCTGTGACTTAAAGACTATTTGGAATGCCAGGGATCAAATCCAGGTCAGCTGCATACAAAGCAAGCACCAGTCCCTGTGTTATCATTTCAAACTATGTAAAGAAGGACTTTGAGTGGAAAAAGGGTGACTGTAAGTGAGAATCAAAGCAACAAGCTTTCAAAAGCTAAAATATTGCCCCAAAACTTATTCAGGAAGCATTACCTTATAACCTCATTCATGCACAGGTCACATTCCAGAGAATATAGTGGGCTAGAATATGCAGACAAAGCCTAGTGGCTCCAACGCAGGTGGAAAAAGAATGGAATAAGAAGAGGAAATTTTTGAGAGAAGAGCATAATGTAAATGTTCAATCTGGCATAAAAGTTCAAGAAGAACATCACAATTAAATCGCTGGAGTATACAAAAATGTCAGGGAATTAAAGTGTCATACTAAGAAATGATAAGAGATTAACATTTCAAAAGTCAAGGATATGTTAGATTCAGCATCCTTGGCATACATAAATTACTGCACAAAAATTTGCTAAATTGGAAAATAAATGAAGGTCTGGGAAAGTTGCTCAAGGGGCTGAAATATATGCTTTGCATGTTTTAGTCACATATTCAATCCCCAGAACCATATGATCCCCAAAGCACTACCAGGAGTGACCCCCAAAACACCAAATTGAGAGTAATCCTCAAGCATCATGAGGTGCAGCCATTAAAAAATATGAGTGAACTACTTTAAAAATCAATGAAAGTGTTAGAGAGATAGTACTATGGGTAGGGTGTTTTTCTTGCACACGGCCAAAACTGCTTTGGTTGCCAACACCCTGTGTGGCATCCTGAGCCTACTAGGAATGGAAACTGGAAGTAAACCTGAGTAACAATGGATATGCTCTCAAGCCCCTTCCCCCCAAGGAAATGAGGATTTTGGCAACAGTTCTATTCTGTATTTTGAATTAAGGATAACT
Organism: Crocidura indochinensis; assembly: GCA_004027635.1. Taxonomy (NCBI): domain Eukaryota; kingdom Metazoa; phylum Chordata; class Mammalia; order Eulipotyphla; family Soricidae; genus Crocidura; species Crocidura indochinensis. The sequence goes on along the minus strand of PVKC010035790.1, from coordinate 10,952 downwards.
ACACAGTTCCTAGGCATCATCTGAAATGTTCACTATGTATGAAGTTCCATATATATACCCAACTTTGTAAAGGGATATTTTGCTAAAATAATCATTTATCACTGGGAGATAAAATAGAATCAATGGAAACTACTAATGAAAAGCACTTGCAAGTGTTAAGAATTAGATTCCACCAACTATTTTTCTATTTGTTCAAGTCCTCTCTAAGTAAGGAAGCTATTAATTTGTTCAGATTTATCCTAGAATTACTCTTTTACGTTTAATTAAATATATAATCATGCACTAAGCATACCCTCGTGAAAGGGCACAACTTAATAAAGTAGTACAACATAGTTCCATTACCTAGCAAGGTCAATTCATGAGAAGGATAAATCAAAATAGATTGAGTATCCTCTAAATAATTTGAGAAGATGAGAAGGGCAATCATGTCTGAGGGCAAAGTGATTTTTTTTAAGTAAAAAAATGATGAGGCCACAAAGTGTATCTTCTATTAAATAAAACAATAAAGACTAGACGGGGCTCTTGTTCTGTGTTGTTAAGGACAAAATATTTAATATTTTGAAATTTGAAGTTATTTCCTCCACGCTTTATCTTTCTCATTTACTGTGCAGAAATATAGCAACATTTTTGTAAACATAAGCCATAAACATATTACTTTCTTTCTTCAACTCTCCATTAGTTTCATGTTACAATTAGAATAAAATTCAATCAATTTGTCATGACTTTAATCACATTGTAAAAGCAGATCCTTTCATACCACTAGGTTCATATGCCTAGAATTCTGAGTTCCAAATTTTATGATTGGCGAGTTCTGTTAGGTATCAACTTAGATGCTTCCTCTTCTAAGAGGTCTTATTTGGTTCCTATCAAAAAGTCATTTCACTTGCATCCATAAGTTTATCATTTAAACATGACCATACATCATAAACTTTACCTTTATTGAAAATCCTATTCATTATTTATATTCTTAAATGTTATGTATATCCCTCCTGTAAATCATTTTCCTGCCTATCCTATTCCATACTAAAGTATAAGTCTTACACTTTATGTTCTAAAAATATTTTTAGAGAAAAGAGAGGAGTGAAGAAAGGAAAGAAGTGAAAGAAAATGAAAAGAGGAAGGAAAAATTGAATAAAATAACCTGACAACAAAAGAAGTCAATATGGAAATATAATAGGAAATAACATTCAAGTTATTGTTTAGATACCACAGATATTTTTGTAATGTATGACATTCCATATTAAAGAACTCCATCTATTATTCTTACATTTTCTTGAGATTTCAGTGAAACTCAGTGAAAGTTTTATAAATTAGATTTTTGTGAACAGTAGGTATGGGTGTGTAATTTAATCATAATGTTTTATCTGGGTGAAACAAGGATTTAAAGAAAACCATAAGCAACAATCTCAGAATATACACAAGATGTTACCATTCAGAAATCCATGTGCTATTTCTCTAAATTACATTCTCCAAAGTGGCTGTTTTAATTATGAAATAGGTAAGCTAACAGTGTCAGATCACACCCAAGAAATATAACACTATATAAGATCACAATGAACCAAGGATAAACAATGAACTCTTTAAGTGGCATATGGCAAATACAGTCATTCTTGCCTCAATGCAACTTTTATTTTCCATTTAAAAATAAATGCCTGAGCCAGAGAGATAGAACAGCAATAGGGCATTTGCCTTGCAAGCGGCCAACCCAAAACCAATGGTGTTTTGAATCCTGGTATCCCATATGGTCCCCAGGATCTGTCAGGTGCTATTTCTGAGCACAGAGCCAGGAGTATCCCTGAGCACAACCAGGTATGGCCCAAAATATAAAATAAATTAATAAATTGATGCCTGAATTATAGATTTGGCATGCAAATCATGGCTTTAATCAGTAAGCAATAATTCCAAAAAGGATAAAGTGTTGGTCAGATAAAGGAGAAAAAGAAAGCAATGGTCATTGGAGGAAGCAGATAAACTAGAATTTAGTGAGTAGTGCATGCATGAAAATCTATGAAGGGTAATAGAAGAACACATTAAGACATTCAACAGGAAGAGAACACAAGTAGATTGATAGTTATGAAAAATAAATAAATATGGATAAGACCTTGGGAAAGAGCAAAAAAAACAATTTCATGATAAAATGCTCCCATTTTCTTTGTGTTCCTTTGCATTAAAATGGAAAAATAAATTATTACACAATAGAGGATTGAAAACATGTAACTATATTATTCACTACTGCTAAGTAAAACACTCCTATCCAGTACATGTGTTTCCCTTTTACTTCAAGCCCTTACCATCTTCTGAGGAAGGGATGCTTAAAAACTATGAATAGACAAAGTCTTGATTGCTCAAATTAGCTTCTAAATAAGATCCTATAATAAAAACATATTTTTTGCTTTTGAACGATCTATTTATGAACTGCATTTTAATGTAAACAAAACTGTCTTAGTGAAACATAGTACACCTTGACACTAATAATCAGCAAGGTATAAGGTATTTTTCCAGATGTAGTCATTTCTTGACAATTCAGTGCAAATGTATTATGTATGTCATTTAATGTGAGAGACTTGTTAATAAGTAGTATTTTGATGAAAAATAGTATTTTAGAAAAAGTCAATAAACATAGTAAAATATTTCAAATTAATTTTCAATTGCAATTATATAAGCAAGAAAATTAGTCCCTTGACCACCATACCATTGACTTATAATAATCTAAATAAAATAATGAAAAAATATTTTAAATAATTTTTATGAGTAAAATTTATGAGAATCCTGGAAACAAATTAAGAAATTGCAACCTGAGGTGAGAACAATGTTAAGAACAGTTTAAATTGGATTTTTGTTTTTGTTTTTTCTTTTGTTTTTGGTGTTTTTTTTTTTTTTTTTTTTTTTTTTTTTTTTTTTTTTTTTTTTTTTTTTTTTTTTTTTTTTTTTTTTTTTGGTGTTTTGGGCCATACCCTGTGACACTCAGGGGTTACTCCTGGCTATGCGCTCAGAAATCTCTCCTGGCTCCTGGCTTGGGTGATGCCAGGGGATCGAACTGCAGCAGAGTGCTTTGCTGCATGACACAACTTAGTACAGGAGAGAATGTCCCAACCCATTTATTCTCTTTCACGGGGAATGTGAAGATTGGAGTATTCCTCCTATGTTATGAGATTTTGGAGAGCTGTCTCCTATTTGGTCTCTGTCTCATCTTATACTTTGAAAATTGAGGGAGCCGGGAGGTGGTGGAGGAGGTAAGGTGCCTGCTGCCTTGCCTAGGACGGACCACGATTCGATCCCCCGGTTCCCATATGGTCCCCCGTGCCTGCCAGGAACGACTTCTGAGCGCATAGCCAGGAGTAACCCCTGAGCGTCACTAGGTGTGGCCCAAAAAAACCAAAAAAAAAAAAAAAACCCCAAAAAAAAGAAAATTGTGCAACATTGTAATTGGAATGTCATGGTCAAGATAACTCAGTTTAATTGGAATAGTTAAAAATAACCTGAGAATTTTCTTTCAAAAGACAGAAGAATAAAGACCGTGTCTTAAATTCCAGCTCTTTGGAGAACTCTCTAATAGTTCTGGGGTTGAGGACAGAGCTCGTAATTTTTTTTTATTTCTTTGTTTTGTTTTTGGGCCACACCCAGTGGTGCTCAGGGATTAATCCTGGCTATGCAGTCAGAAATTGCTTCTGGCTTCGGGGACCTTATGGGAGGCTGGGGAATCAAACTATGGTCCATCCTAAGTAAGCCGTGCACAAGGCAAATGACCTATTGCTGTGCCACTGCTCCAGCCCCAAACTCAGAATTTTTTAAAAGAGGTATAAAATAATTTAGATGTTTAGAGCACCACACAAAAATGAAAGCATGTCTAAGAAATAAAACACAGTCCTCAATATTCCTAATTATAAATAATACCACGAACTATTGGAATTAAAATAGAATTTCATGGGTAGAAAAGAGTATAAAACAAATGGACCAGAATAAAAATTTCAAAAATAAAACCTCCCAACTTAGAGTTAATTATTTTGTTTGTTTGTTTTTGTTCATGGGCTACACCCGGCGGTGCTTAGGAGTTACTCCTGGCTATCTGCTCAGAAATAGCTCCTGGCAGGTACGGGGGATCATATGGGATGGCGGGATTCAAACCAACCACCTTAGGTCCTGGATGGGCTGCTTGCAAGGCAAAAGCCGTGGTGCTATCTCTCTGGTCCCAGTTAATTAATTCTTATAAGGGAGCAAAGAATACTTAATTGGTCAGAGATACTGTCTTTCACAAGTGATATTGGGAAAACTGGAAAACCACATGCAGAAAAATGAAGTTGTATTCTTCTCCTACATCACTCAACAAATAAACATGGTAAGTAAATGAAAAAATGGCCAAAGGCTACAGAACATAAAACTCTAAAGAATTAAAAAACTGATCGGCCAAAGAGATAGTACACATGATTCTAAGCAGGGTTTTATCCCCATATCTCACAAGTATTGCCAGGAGGTGTGACAAAAATAAATAAATAATAAGGAAGGGCACAGATTTCTGAGGCCTAGGGATGACTGCACAGTCCTTAGGTGAAGCTACCTTATCATCAGGAAGGACTGTAGTCTACCCAAGTAGAGGTCATGTCCCTGGGTATGGACTCCAGAGCAGAAGGACTCATACAAGGCAGCAGGATAATATCTTACATAAAAATTCCCCCGAGACATCCCTGACAGTGACATTAGCATAGGACTGATTGGAACATAGGAAAGAAACACCTTGAAACTAAAAAAGGAAACATGGAAAAGCAGTGCAAAAACCTCGTCATACACTGTGGTTGAAAATTGCAATCTTGCAACTCAATAAGTAGTAAAGCACCAGAGATAAATTCACCAGTGAATTCTCTCAACCTTTAAAAAGAATCTACTGCCAAACTTTTCAGGCTTTTCCAGGAAATTGAAGAAAAAAAACCTTCCTAAATAGTGTCTATAGAAGCAAACTGGACAGAGGCACCTCAACACGTACACACACACACACACACACACACACACACACACACACACACACACGCACACACATACACACACGCACACACACATACACACAGATATTCTTTATGAACATAGATGTACAGATTCTTAACAAATACTTAATAAAAAATAATCTAACAAGCATTTGGGGCCAGAGAGATAGCATGGAGGTAGGGCATTTGCCTTCCATGCAGAAGGGCTATGGTTTGAATCCCAGCATCCCATATGGTCCCTTGAGCAGGCCAGTAGATATTTCTGAGACTAGAGCCAGGAATAAACCCTGAACACTGCCGGGTGTGATCCCCCCCTCAAAATAAGAATCTAACAAGTATATACCATGAACCATTATGATTCATATTAGGAATACAAGATAGTTTAATATTCACAAATTTGTCAACATAATGCACTATATATCAATAAAAGAAAATATGATGGTGGAAAATGGTAAAGAGTGATGTACATTTGATGAGTGAAACCTATGAGCATTTTTATAACTATGGTGTTTAAATAAATAATTAAAATAAAAAATAAAATGGTCATATCAATAGATGCAGAAAAAGCAATTTATAAGATCAGAACCCATTCATGATTTTTAAAATAGCCTCTTGACAAGGGCTGGAGCAACAGTATAGTGGGTAGGGAGTTTGCTTTGCATGCAGCTGACCCAAAATTGATTGCTGGCAACCCATGGTCTCCCACTGCTGCAAGAAGTGTTGTTTTTTTTTTTTTGTTTTTTGTTTTTTTTTTTGGCTTTTGGGTCACACCCAGCAGCACTCTGGGGTTATTCCTGGCTCTATGCTCAGAAATCGCTCCTGTCAGACTCAGGGGACCATATGGGATGCTGGGATTCAAACCACCAATCTTCTGCGTGAAAGGCAAGCGCCTTACCTCCATGCTATCTCTCCAACCCCTGCAAGAAGTGATTTCTGAGCATATGGCCATGAGGAATCCCTGAGCATCAAAAAGAAGGAATATTTAAGATAGCAAGGATGGGTGTGTCCCCCAAAAATAAACAAACAAATAAAAAACTTTCAACAAAAGAGAAATCAAAGAAACTTTTCTCAATATATTTAAAAAATTTACAAGATCTCAGTAAAACATTATACTCAATGGGGAAAAACTAAAAATCCTTTCCTCTAAGATTATGCACAAGAGAAGGTTTTCTACTCTTACTACTTCTTTTCAAATAGTACTAGAAGTACTTAGCATAGCAGTTTGACAATATATATATATATATATTATATATATAAGGGTATCCTGATAGTGAAGAAGCTAAGCTCTATTTGCAGATAATATGATATTATACTTTGAAAATTATACAGATGACATAAAAGCTTCTAGAAACAATAGATTTACTGTAAAGTGGCAGGATATAAATTCGACAAAAAACTTTTGGTTTTCAATATACAAATAAAGAAAAAGAAGAAAGATATTTATTTAAAACATTCCACTCATAATTATGCCTCAGAAAATCAAGTACATCTGAATCAAATTAACTAAAGAAGTAAAAGACCTATGCAAAGAAAACTATAAAACATTACATCAGGGGCCCGGGAGATAGCATGGAGGTAAGGCGTTTGCCTTTCATGCAAAAAGTGATCAATTTGAATCCCGGTGCCCCATATGGTCCCCCGTGCCTGACAGGAGCAATTTCTGAGCATGGAGCCAGGAGTAACCCCTGAGCACTGCCAGGTGTGACCCAAAACCAAAAAAAAAAAAAATTACATCAAGAAATAAAAGAAAACAAGTGAAAATGGAAATGCATCCCTTACTCATGGATTGACAAGATTTAACATTATTAAAGTGGCAATACTCTTCTCCCCAAATCATTGTACAGATTCAATGCAGCTCAGTTCCTCTAAGAATATCTATAGTATTTTTTTCAATGAAACAGGTCATTCCTGAAATTTTTCAAAGAAACCGATTATTACTGAAATTCATATAGGAAAAAAAAACTCCATGAATAGTTAATGCAATCCTTGGGGAAAAACTTCAAACTATATTACAAAGCAGTAGTGTTTAAAAGGCATGGTATTAGAATAAAGACAGACTGTCCAATCAGAGGAATAGAAGTGAATAGTTTGAGACCAATTCCCAGGTACATAAGTTAATTTTTGATAAAGGAGCAAAAAAAGAGAAAAAATGGAGCAAGGAAAACCTCTTTAATAAGTGGTGTTGGGGTCAGTTACCTGCAAGAAAATTAAGTCAGACTTTATTCCAACACCATGCACAAAGGTCAAATCAAAACGTGATGGTCTTGATATCAGATTTGTATCCATAAGATGCATAGGGAAAAGCTCAGGCAGAACTCTCCACAACATTAAAATTAAAGACATCTTTAAAAATAAAATACCACTGACCAAACAAGTGGAAGTTTAGATAAACAAATGGGTCTACATAAACTAAGTACTTTCTGAAGCTCAAAGGAAGCTTCTGAACTTCAAAGAAAAAAGTTCTTAAATCATTTTAAAACTTGTTAACAAAATCAGACACTTAATGACAATTTTTTTTAATTTATCCCAATGATCAAATTTTCATTGTACAATACTACAGCTACTAATCTGATATTAAAAATAATCTTAAGTTAATAAGAAAATACTACCAACATTAGATAATGTAGAATATCCAAAACAGGTTGTTAGCTTTACTTTGAAAAATCTGTGAATTTATATATAGCTTCTAAACTAAACCCTAATTATATCAAAGATTAAATGCATTCAGTGGTCCAATGATCCATGTTCTTTCTTTAAATAACTTCACATTAACAAATTGATTCTCATAATTTGTGCACTGTTAAGACTACCCAGTACTTTCATCTTAAGTAGCAAATCCATATTTATATCAGTAACTATTACTCTTAACATTCTTACTTAAATTATAAGCTGAAATTACCCACTAATTTTAATAAATGCTATAACCTCCTGCCTCAAAGAAAAAATATCAACTATCAACCACAAAATTTACCTTCTATATTATCTACATGTTCTCTCCCCCCCCTTTTTTTTTACCTTTCTTCCTTTATATTCCAGATGATTTTTTCTGTTTTCCTCCAAAAATAAAATCCTACTCTGGATTGATTTAATCTTCCCACTCTTTCTTCACCTTTTCTTGTATTCCTTTAATAAATAATCAATGAATGCCTTATAGTTTCATGATATTGTTAGCCTTCGTATGCAGTGTTAAGTAATATGGAAAAAACTTTTCTCTTCATAGATTCGTATTCTATCCTATGTCCATCAAGGCCTTTTAAAGTTATCATCTTTTGTTATCTTAAATATGCACTCTCTTGGATATTCTTCCCCTTTTGTTTGCAAACTTATTTTACTCAACCACACACTAAAAATCCTCCTTTGTCTCTATCTCACTTCTAGAAACACCTGCACCTATTTTTCTACTTTCACTACCCTTTTTCATTCCTCACTGAATAGAAATTTTACTTTTGTTCACTGTACTCTAGTGTGATTTATTTAAACCTGTGGCATATTCTTTCTTTCTATGAATATTCATTAATTCTAGAACAGAATGCAGTTAATTATCATGGCCAGATCTGGTACCACTACTTCCTTCTCTGGCTGTACCCACACTAGCTAACTCCCGAGATTCCATTTTTGGACTTCTAATTTCTCGATACATTTTTCTAAATCATTTGACCAAAAGCTATACCTTCAATTGTTATATATAGGCTAGTAATCCAAAATAGTAAATTAATTCTTCCTATTTCTTTATCTACGTTTTTGATTATCTTACAAAACAAAATATTTTCACTTCAATTCCTATGAATACTATGTGCTAGAAAGTAGATTCCCAAGATTATTTAGTCAAATGCCCTCTTTCAGAAAAAAAATATATATATTCAGTATCCTACATGTTAGAAATGTACCTGTTTTAAGCTGAACCAAGAGAAAGTCCCCTTGATCACCCCAGACTGGAGAGTGGTATCATTCACTTTGGGCAACATTGTACTGAAAACTACTGCTTCAAGGTAGCCCACAGGAAAGTATTGCAAGTCATGGTAACAAAAAAGAAAATAAGTTGATATAATAGTCTTGTTCCCATAAGGTCCAATAATAGTCATAGTTACAAAAGTGGTAATCGTTCTGGGAATTAAGTTTTAAAAAATGCTGCCCCACATCTTTTTTGGTAATTACATGATTGATCCACCAGTTTCATCCAGCCAAGAAAATGAAAAAATATTTTACTAGATGATGTGGTAGGATTTTAGAAAAGAGTGATAAGAGGGATAGAAGTCTTGCCTCTGTTAAACAGGTTTCAATAGCAAAATCGAAAAAGATTTGAAAGAACTGGAAAACTAGTCTCTGGTTGAGCAGTTCACAGCAGTCTTCATACAGCATAAGGGCAAAGCAACTCATTGGTAGACAGCTAGCAAGTCATGGGTAATCTTTAAAGAGATAGACTTCTAGTAAATAAATAAGGATTGGGAAGCAGAAAAGTGGGAACTACAAGGGAACTTCTCTTACTGAAGTGTGATGGTGTTACATGGATGCTAAATTAATCTTCACAAAAGTAAAAGCTGGTTGGTTATTAAGAAAAACAAGGAAATTGAGAAGCAAGTTATTTCATTTCATCAATTTTACATAACTGCTAACTCTGTTCTCATTTTCTCTTTTATTTTTACTTTGTATTCTTCAAGTTGATAAAGTTTCTAGTTATGAAAGTAACAACTAACCTTCCCAACATGATCATTTTATTCCCTATATCAAAATAGTCATCTATTTTTTCCAAAGATTTAAAATAAATTGCAAGCATATTTTTATGTCATGAAAGTCTTACAATAAGGCTCCAGCCAAACATAGCTGAGCCTCACTGAATGTCATCTCTCAAGTCTATCCTAGAAACTAAAGAAGGATCTTTCCCCCAAGAGATTTAGGTTACAATATGCCACTGGAGACATTACATAGGATTTAATATAGTAAATGAGGACATGATCCCAAGCACAGATATTGCAAACAGCTGTTTCATAGTCTGTAGACATAACATTTGAAGAGCCTGCTGAATGACTTCTTGAGAAACCCTGTAGATGTAATAAATAGAAAGGCTTTATATCCTCCATGCCTTTAATTGAAAAGGTTTTAATTTTATGTATAGGACACTTCAAACTGGCAATATATAGAATTGCTGAGATTTTTGTAAACAGTTTGATGGAATATATCTATCAACAAACTATAATAGTCTCCCAAGCATAAACAGACAAACACATGTGTGCATGTACACACACATACAAGCAAGTACACATAAACACATCTGGTGTTCCAGTCAAACTAAAATTCTTGCCATTATCAAATTCCAATTCATTGCTTTGATACATGCTGCTTTCCCTGCATGCTATGCCCTTTCCGTGACATTTCTGCCTGATAAATTCCTATGCACCTTTCAAATTCAAATATCACCTTCTAACTGAGACTTTTCTTAATTTCCTCAATTATTGACACACTCTCTCTAGGGAGTCCATAACATCTTGTTCATACCTCTAACATGGTATTTATAACATTGTTTACATGCCCTCATCTTGTCAAGAGGAATTGTGTTTTATTATACCTTGTGACCTCAATTCCTACTACTAAACTGTCAGTTAGTAGACATTCAATATTGTGTTAAATGTGCCATTTTGAAATAAAATGTCATTCATAGAAATGAACGTTTTCTTCACATTATACTCTCAAAACTGGGAAAGTAAGCAGGTATGTTAGAAGTGCAGCTACCAATGGTTCACCAACGCATTCCATAAAGCCCTCCCTAGGAGTCCATGAGCATGAGGGAACAGAATGGTAAGCTATGAGAAAGGACACATTTATTCTGCCCCTCTCCATCTTTCTTGGCTTTTCTCCTCTTCATCTCACTGTCACTCACAAATTTGGTTACTCCTGAAATAGATAGTACGGTAGCAGGATGCATGCCTTGCACATAGTCAACCTAAGTTCTTATTTTGTTTGTTTGCTTTTTTTTTGGGG
>PVKC010035789.1:0-13390 GCA_004027635.1 Crocidura indochinensis | reverse complement strand
CTGGGAAAGATGCTTGAAGTTGCCAGAAGGAAGATTATAATCACTTTTGTTGAGGTGACTGCAGCTGAAGTAGGGGTCACAGATGAAAGCATGATGCCAGAGGATGCCATGGGTCACTCATCATTGCTTGTTATTGCAACATGAGTTAAGGTTTTGAAAGGAGACTGGATAAGAAGGGCAATATTTCAAGACTGCAAGTGTACTTTCAATATTTCAAGACTGCCGGGTACTTCTTTGGTTTCTGGTTATTTATTGAATCAGTTGGGGACTGTTTCTTTCTCTGTAATATTAGAAAATTCCTTCCTATTAAAATTAGTTTATAGGCTTTATTTTTTTATGTTTTGTTTGCTTGCTTTTTTGGAGCCACACCCAGAGATGCTTAGAAATTACTCTTGAGTCTGTGATCAGGGGTTATTCCCGGCAGTGTTCAAGGTATCATATGTGGTGCCAGGGATCAAATCAGGGTTATCTTTCTGTAAGACAACACCTAAGCTATATAATGATCTTCCTTGCCTCTAGACATTTTATGTATTAGGAGTCCAGATTCATATCTCCTAAAAAATGTATTATCACAGTATATCCACTAGTAAACTACCACTATCTCTCTGCCACTGTCCATTGGACTACAGTTGTCTCTTCATTTCTCACCTTCTTCATTTGAAAACTCAAGTCGATAGTCAGAATCTAAGGGTTGTTTCCATTTAGCTTTGTGTATTCTCTTTGTCTCTTTGTCATTCACCCACATCTGAGTCAGATGTTAGGTTCTGTCCTCCTCCTTTTGAATTATTTTGCCTATTATGATACACTCCCTCTAGTTCTTTGTAGTAGAAAAAGACAACTCATAGTAAAGTTGTATTCCATTATGCATATATGCAATATCTTTTTTTTTTTTATTTTTGGGCCACACCCTGTGACACTCAGGGACTACTCTCGGCTATGCGCTCAGAAATCGCTCCTGGTTTGGGGACCATATGGGATGCTGGGGATCAAAGCACAGTCCCTCCTAGGTCAGCCACGTGCAAGGCAAACACCATACTGCTGCACCACCAGCCTCTGCAATCTCATCTTAATTTGCTCATTTATTGTGGGGTATTCATGCTGTCTTCAGATTTGGCTATAAAATAATACTGTAATATTGGTATGTATAGATCTTTTCAAATAGTGATTCTGTATTTTAGAATATTTACCTAAGAGTGAAATGGAGAGATTATATGGAAGATTTTTTGTTTTTGTTTTTGTTTTTTCAGCCACACCTGGTGACACTCAGGGGTTACTCCTGGCTATGGGTTCAGAAATTGCTCCTGGCTTGGGGGACCATGTGGGACGCCAGGGGGATCAAATCACGGTTCATTAGGCTCTTGCATGCAAGGTAGACACCTTACTGCTTGCACCACCACTCTGGCCCTGGAAGATTTATTTTTAATGTATTGAGAGAACTGTATATTGTTTTCCATAGAAGTTGGGTCAGTTTACCTTTCCACCAACAGTGTATGATTGTTTATTTTTTCTCTGCATTTTTACTACCATTTGTTTCTCCTGATTGACTTATTTCACAGAACTTTTCTGAGAATCAGATAAGGGCAATCTATTCTGTTGATGATCAAACACTATTTGAACAGATTGTATTACTATGAAGTCTTTTATTCTTAAGTCTTTTAGTCTTTTATTTTAACTGATACAATGTTTGGTTTTGCTTTTAGTACTTGGCCACCCCCAGTGGTGCTTAGTGCTCATACTTACTCTGTGTGAGGGATATTCCTGGCAGGGCTCAGGAGACCTTAGGTCATGTCAGAAATCAAAGCTGAATGGCCTGATGCAAAGTAGTCACCTGAACCTTGTGTTCTCTCCAATGCCCTTGTAATCTATATCTTTTATTTCACATCTAGAAATAACACTTCAAGTAAGAATCTTTCCAGTTTACAATTCAACTTCTCCTCCAGTACCCACGAAGGCTGGAAAGGAAAAAAAAATTAGGGAGAAGACACAGAATCCATCTGACAACATGATACAGGCCCATAATATAAGACCCAGACTCTTTTTCTTCCAAGATAGAAATAAAAGAATGCATTTTCTATGACTTGGGGAAATCTAAGAGCATTATATCCAGGTTTTGATTTTTCTGGTGGCTCTGAATAAGATGGGCCAGCAGGCTGAGCTCATCCTTGCCCAGACTCTCCTCTTCAGGGTTCTTATCAGATGTGAGATTGTCCAGGTGATTACAGCCAGACTCTTGCTTTTTCCCCTCCATTGATGGTTTTCCTGAGAGCCCTGTAATTCTCAAGGTCAAACCTTTCCAAGCTGACAAACCTAATCTCTCAAGCAAACAGGTTATTTTGCTGCAAAACCTCACAAAGAAAGGGGAGGGACATTTCCTTTGGCTTGAATTTTCAAGCTACTTTGAGTCCAAGCTCATAGTGTCTCTATGGTTTTCTTTGAGGAGGCCTACAGACAATAAGGAGGACTTTCTGTCTCTTATTGAATATCGCTATTTGCAGCCTCAGTCAGACCACTCAGAAAACACTCCTTTCAGCTTTTACCAGCTTAAACCTGGCACAGACGTGTGGGGTGTGAAAGGATGTAAATTGTTATTCACTGCTTCTGGCATATCATGTTAAGATGAAAAACATAAGTTTGCTACTTAAAGGGGACTGTTAGTCCAAGGTCATCATACCCCAACAGGCCACAGTACAAGCCATACCACAAATAACACTCTGGGTGTGGGACAAGTGTCTGGTTAGTGTCTCCATTTGGGAAAAGCAGAAAGAACAGCATTTCCTCCAAATACCAGATCAATCATTTAGGGGCAATTCATCTTCTACTAAAATGATCTCAAGTTCACAACTAATAAGACCGCAGAAGTGTTTTTATGGTTGAGTTACCCACACACAACTCGGCACTGTATTCTAGGTCAGGTCACAACTGCGTAATAAGCCTCAGACTTGGCAGTTTTGTGTTCTTCTGTCTTTCCTTGCCCAACCCACACTGAATTACACACTGGCCAAAGCTCCCCAGGAGTCACATGGAATGAGGATTTGGCTCCACATTTTAAGTCCCAAATGGAGGCCTCCCTGGGCTGAATAAGTTTTTCCATTTTGCTTCCTGCGAAGTTTGCCATACTCTTTCCAGAGCCCTACCCAAGCTGCATTTTCTTGTCGACTGTCCAGGTTATGCAAACACAGATAGGGGAATTACAGATGGCTATTAAACTCTAAAGTTACCCCAAATTCAAGAGCAAAATGAGGTACAATTGTTTATAGAATTAACTTCAATTGCAAAAAGCACTGAGGAAAACAAATTTTAGGCAAAGAGAAAGAAAAAAGTAAATAAAATGCTGTCTTTGTTTTTCCTCTTTTCAAAATCAATTTTACCAAATTGTTAATTTTCCCTGAAAGGATATGAAGTGTAATAAGGAGGAAGTAATGCTAACTATAAAATGTTAGCATTTCAGCTATCCTGGCATATATCATGTGTAGACTCTGGGACATCAAAGATGACATGGATTGACACATTGCTCAAAACACATGCTCTCCATTACCATTATATTTGTGTAAAGGACTTATTCCCTCTGTAGAAAGTCTTGGGCACTGTGTCATGAGGGATTAAAAAGCTAATTATAGAAGTGACTCTTTTTTAAAAATTAAGTTCAAACCATATATAGGTAGATATTAATTTTTTATTTGACTGTTTGTATCTCTGAATTTTTTTTTCTCTAAAAATATAACCCTCAAGTTAACTAGTAGGCACTTGTGTGAGAACCAGAATATTGACGCTCTATCCTGCCTCCTCATTTCTATCTCATCTTTCTATATTCATTATTATCTCTCTTTTTTAGGACTTTTGTCATACCAATAGTCAATTCAATTTCCAGTGGCTTATATAAAATTTGCTAGGTGAATGATCCACCATTCTTCTTGAGTCACATTTCTATTTTGATTCCAATCTCCAAGTTGGAATTAAATTTCTTCTGCTTCAAATTTATAATGATGTTCTGTTTATTTGTCTAAGGATGTCTTCATTCAAAACTTTGGTAAAGGGGTCCGGGAGATAGCATGGAGGTAAGGCGTTTGCCTTTCATGCAAAAGGTCGCCGGTTCGAATCCTGGTGCCCCATAGGGTCCCCCGTGCCTGCCAGGAGCCATTTCTGAGCATGGAGCCAGGAGTAACCCCTGAGCGCTGCCGGGTGTGACCCCCCCCAAAAAAAAAAAACAAAAAAAACTTTGGTAAAAATAATAAATTAGACAACATTGAAAACAATGTTCAATGATGTCTCACTATATAGATAGTCTTTAAAATTTCTACTAACTTATAGATACAATCTCCATATGTTTTTTTTTTTTTTTGGGTCACACCCGGCAGTGCTCAGGGGTTACTCCTGGCTCCATGCTCAGAAATTGCTCCTGGCAGGCACAGGGGACCATATGGGGCACCGGGATTCGAACCGATGACCTTTTGCATGAAAGGCAAACGCCTTACCTCCATGCTATCTCCTGGGCCCCACCATATGTTTTTGTTTATAAGAATATTAACTCAAACTTAATTTATTATAAATTTATTTATACTTACTACTACAATAAAAGAGGAAATATTCAACCTTCTAAAACTTATTCTGATGAGAGTACATTTATGTATTATATAAAGTAGGAGTAAATGATACGAGGAGTTGGAGAAATGAGGGGAAGGAGTAATTGTTAGATAGGTATATATACCATAGCTCGAAGTATACAGTTTACTGAAGAAATGCAAAGTTCCCCAGAGATCCAAAGAAAGAAATATTATCCTTGAGGAAATTTGGAATGGCTTTATGAACAGTATATTTTTTGCTTTTCATGTCACTTCTGATCACTATTTCTGCTCTTTCCTCAGCAACTTTTCTTTTGAGATTATGATCATCCACTTATATAAACCTTTCCTCTCCTAACTTCACTCTGCCCCCCAACTTGATTCTTGTATCCTTTTTTTTCCAACATCTTCAAAATTTCTAACAATGATCTTCAAAATTCAAATGATCTAACTTGCAGGCTCCACATTCATTAGGAACTTTAAATTAGCTTACAGAGTTATCTTAGCCAACACTATTATTTGAAACTATTCTAGTCCAATAAAGAAAAATTAGTAATTTCTATTGGTTGATATCCTTCACCTTTCTCTTATCCTTTTTGATTTAACAGATTTTATTTATTGTAGACATTATCATCTTTATTTTATCCGTAGTTTTTTTTTTTTGGCCATCTCTACTAACCCCTTTATTTTCTTCCTTAGCTTAGAGTTGCTAGTTGATCTATTAATACACTTATTTACGAATTAAAATCCCGTGACATGCTACCACATCATCTCTGCCAATCCTCCACTTTCTCATTCTAGTGAGGAATTCATAGCTATGCATTCAATTCTTCTAATTAGGTATTGAAGGTTGAAGCATTTTTCATAAATCATTTCATATCATGACTCTTCTCCAGGATTTTTTTATCATCTTTAGAAAAAAAGCTCTTCTCTTATTTCATTCAAAATGTATGGACCGTGCTCGCTTCGACAGTACATATACTAAAATTGGAACGATATAGAGAAGATTAGCATGGCCCCTGCGCAAGGATGACACGCAAATTCGTGAAGCGTTCCATATTAAAAAAAAAATGTATGGACCAAAACTGTTAGAGACTTTTCTATGATGATGCAAATGTGCTAAATCTCTACAATCTAATATGGAAATCACTAAGTGTGATTGAGCACTTAAATGTGGCTAGTGATACTGATGTATTGAAATTTAGATTTCATATAATCTCATTAATAAATGTTTAAATAACAGAATTTAGCTAGTGGTTACTGTGTTGAACATTATATAAACCAATTCTGTTCAACAGAAAGTACATTTATATACTAGGTTGTTCAGAATATACTTAGTCTTCCACTAACTGAATCACATATTAACTTTTTGAATTTCAACCACTTGAAATAAAATATTTAAAATATTTTCTCCCTTACATTGAGCAATTCAAGGGCTAAATAGCTTATTGTGTTTAGTGGCTACCATATTGAAGTACAGATACATGATGAATATTCTCTCCAGTTCAATTACTCAGTATCATATATCTTGTTCTTCCTTCACTAGATTGCCTCAGGATGACACCTCTGCCCTAACCACCCTCATGTACAAAGTGCCCTGGGGCAGGCATGCAGGCTTAATATGTGATTTCACCACTGTGGTCCTGTTTTGTCTCACGTTTAAAATAATTTACCAGGTAAAAATAAAGTTCTCAGAATCACAAATTGAAAAATGTACTTAACAATTCAAATCCTGTAAGTTTTGGATTGACAGAGAAAATGCAGCTCAGGCCTAATGGTGTTCTTTTCAAATCCCCCTACCAACCCAAGGATCTTATTTAATTATACCCCACCCTTTTTTATATTCCCATCACTAGTATTTCCTTAGCCTGATTTTTTTCTTTGGTTGTAATATCAGTGCCACTTGAAAATGAGTTAGAAATGTAAAAAGAGCTATATTTATATAAAAAAAGAAATGTAAAATCTGCTATATTTGAATAAACATTCCAGTTGATCATGATACATACAGTTGAGGAATCTCTGTGTTAGTAAAAACTTGAAAGATTGAGAACTTAAAAAAAAGTAAAAAAAGAAAAGAAAAAAAACTTGAAAGATACCCCAAAACAAAATGATTACCTCTATATAGGCTAAGAACAGGGTACAAGATAGATGGATGGAAAAGAAAGCTAGAGGTGAGCTTTTACAAAAGTTGTTATAATTATTCATTATCCTTATGTTTTTTTTCTATCACCATTGTGTGGGGGCTAGAGTTTAATCAATTTATAAAGCTCTTGATGTAATCCTTTAGCATTTTCAAAGTGTTGCATAATATACCAGTCCATCCCCCATATCTTTTAGTAGTCACTCTTGCTTTCCTACAGATCTCCTCACAGACTTTTATTTATCTTATTTGATCATTATGTTACTAGTTTTTAATAAGTATTATCATTGACCATGATTTATATAGATGAATTACATACTATTTCTGTATATATATTTCAGATATCATGTTAACTTGGGCAATAATAAATAAATAGCTAGGTATTTCTCTTGGTTACAGGTAGTTTCATTTTTTTAACTTTTAAAAATACATAGAATATGCAAAGTTTCTGCAAATAATGGTCAAAGATTCTTTTATTTTAAAGGTGAAACAAAATTTTAATGTGAAGAGTTTAAAATCTCTCATACCACCAATAAAATGTCCAGTGTTGGACAGGAGTGGGGAGGCATGAATGCAAATCAGGGCATGCTGAATGAAGTCCTACACCCAAAGCAAATAAAATAGGGAACAAAAGGGGTGGAGGAATTCATAAATTTCCTTTGATTCAGTGTTGCTCAGTATCTTATGAAAAAGCAGAGGAAAGGAATTAGAAAAAAAAAAAGACTGGAATATTTAACTCCTGTGTAAAGGAGTTCACAATAATCATCTTTCTTGATCTCTTAGTGTCAGTCAGTGAGTGATAAAATATTTTGTGGGATCTTTCCAGTGCCACCAGAATGAGAAATTGAATATAAGCCTCCCTACCCATCCTTCCCCACTCATCTCTGGAAAATATATTTGTTCTTCCAAGCCCTTGGGTTTTGTGTTGTGGGGAGGCTAAAACAGTATTTATTATCAACTACACATATAATTTTCAATGACCATTATCTGACTGAACACACACACAAATATACACACACTTGCACTTTTTCATTATTTTCTTTTCTTTGGAAATTTAAGTTTTGAAGCAAAAAGGAAAAAAAAACATAGTTCAAAAAATTGAAAAGAAAAAGAACCTAGCAGTACTATCAGTAATCAAGTTAAATGATGACATTTAGATCATTTTTCTATTGACAACCCATAGTTTGCTTCTAAACTATGTGCACATAAAGAAAATACTTCCCTGAACATGCACCAGGAAAATTAATACAGATTACTACATAAAGAATCTCAAAATGAAAGATGTAATAGTTATCTTGGGAAGAAAAGAAAATACCACGTGTACTAAAATAAAATGAGAAAGAGAGTGGTTGAGGGCAAAAGAAAAAAAATACCCTAGCTAATAACATGTTCTTTCCTTCCTTCCTTCCTTCCTTCCTAACACAATGCTACACGTGACATAATGAAGTCAGTGAGCTCTTAGACTGATGTAAAAGTTCCAAAAAAAAAAAAAAAAAAAAAAAAGCAAAACACCCAAAACCTCCTCAGCAAAGGCCCCTGGGTAAATCGTGTCATTTCTAATTTCTCTAGTTCTTGTGATTTAGCACAGACCCAGGATCTGAAATTCACACCAGTTCTTTGTGCACAGAGTCTGGGGCAGCCAGGGCCCAGACCAAGGGAGCAGGAATGCAGACTTCCTATGTGATTTTACCACTGTAGTCCTGTTTTGTCTCATGTTTAAAATAATTTGCCAGGTAAAAATAAACTTCTCAGAATCACAGAGTGAAAAATGTACTTAACAATTCAATTCCTGTAAGTTTTGGATTGACAGAGAAAGTGCAGCTCAGGCTAATTAAATTATCCCACATGTAAATGGTGGTTTCACTGGAGAGTTTATTAATTCACATGGTTATTATTGTTATTATTATCACAACTCTGTAAATTATGCTTTTCATGAGATAGCAAACTGGATCAGCTATTAGCTCTCAGTCATATACCCTGCTGAGCTATTGGTTTCTCTTGTGCTCCATATGCTTAGAAAATAAAACTATTTACCATAAGTCCCATGTTCCAAATAGCATGTTCTTACTTAGTTTTGCTTATAACTGTTTGAAATAACTAAGACATACACTTTTTTTCTGCTGCTTTTGTCAGTAATACTCACGATAGAAAAAATATGGTTCACGAGGTCAGTATTTAGGAGGGCAGTTTCTCATCGATCTGTAACTCAGACTCTAATCAGAACTGCTTTTTATTTATCAGGGAAAATTAATGGTATTTACATACAAGTTTTGTGAAGTCAGAGTATCCCATGTTATTAAAAATTAAATGCCAATTATGGATAATCATATGCTCAATAACTTTGGGATAAATATTACAACTTTTGGTTAACATGAGCAAAATTATTTGTGTGATGTATCAGGCCAGGCATGCTGAGTCTTCTTAGCTTAAGGTGATCTCCAAAATTTGTAAATTCAAAAATAAATCAAGATGATTGTTTAGTCTTGAATAAAGCAATTTTGACTTACCTGGCCACCTGAAGAGTTATCCCTGGACCAGCAGCATTGGCATAGTATGAGAGATTTTGAGAAAAGCAGAATCTTAAACCCATCTCAAAACTACTTGCAGAATCTTAAACCCATCTCAAAACTACTTAACCAGAAATTTCACTTTACCAATATCCCCAGATGAGTTTATGCACACTAAAATTTTGAGAACACATCTAAGTATGAAAGAGTAAAGACATTCGTTTTGTCACCCCACTTTGCCAACAGCACTCTGCATCATGAACTTTTCATCCAACCTTGAAATGTTCATAAATTACATTTAAATATGTCTTTCTATGCTAAAGAAATTTAATATTGTTTATCTAATTTCTATCTCAAAACAAGCAACACAAATTAAACATTTGTTAACAGATAGAGTATCCATCAAGTTTTGCTAGACTGGAATAAAGGATGAAGTATATTGGGTGGTAATTAAATAACAAATCTCATCCTTTCTGGTGTAATTAACTTTTCCTCCCAGCCCCAGAGATTGCTACTATTACATAATTTTAAAAACAGCTGAATAAAGTGACCTGCATGCACCCATGCCTCAAAAAAATTTTCAGGAAAAACATGATTTAAAAAAAATCACATAAAATAAATCCTGAATTAAAATTTAATTGATAAGTTAAACAAAATACCTATTTCTATTAGGTATTTCAAATGTCTATTTCCTACTGTGAAAACCTCCTTGAATTTTGTACCATGCCAAATGTAGCGTGTTTCAGGAGCTATTTCTATTGCTCTTACCATTTCATATTTGGTGGGTCTCAACTCTAAGTATTTTTCATATTATAACATCTCTTTAATTTTCATCTCAAATACAAATCTATTTTTCTATCATTCATAAGAATATCAGATGTATGATAAAATTCTTTGCATTGGGAAAGAACTCAAACTATAATAGTTCTTGGTTTAAAAAGTTTGTAGTTCTATAAAAAGGGTTCTCACATAGAATTATATTGGGGCTCAGAAATATAGCATGGTTCTAAAAAGAACCATCACTCTACAGAAATAGTTTTTCAGGTGTTTTTACACTAACTTTAACCATTTTCAGGGAGATGAAAATAAAATGTTTTTTATGTATAGTAACTGTTATCTTTTTTCTAAAAACAAATACACACTCTGGGTTTAAAAATTCCCTTGATGATATGTACAGGAAGAGCTTTCACTGTGGTACTAATGCATTCTGAATTACTGCGAAGGAGCTCTGGGAATCCCTAGCTTCTAGTTTAAAAATAGTTCTGCTCCTCTCTGAAGCACTTTGCAGTAGATAGTACTTTATTAAAGAAAAACTTGCAATTAATATTTATGAATATCTCTGGAGGCCACAATTTTGTTTAAGAATTGGTTCCAGGCTAGTTGCTCTTTGTGACTTCAGCTAATGTTTTGTTTATAGCCTTCTCATGAGGCTAGTTTGAGATTGTGGTGGAGTATGACTCTTGTGCTCAAGAACAGTAGACTGTATAAAAAAAACTCTACAAGACCATATCTTTTTGAACTGAGAAAAATAGCCTAGAGAGAAGGCAATGACAGGGGCAAAGTAGGGGCCAGAGCAAAAATACTATGGGTAGGGTGTTTGTCCTGCACATGGCTAATCAAGGTTCACTCCATAGTACCTCATATGGCATTCTAAACCCTGCTAGATGTAACTCTTGTTTGCAGAATAAATACTAAGCACAGCTGAATGTGGCCTTGCCCCAAATACCAAAACAAAATGAAAAGAGAGAGAGTGCAAGATAGGACAATGGTGGATTGATGACCTGGAATAGAGACAGTAGGAGGTTGGTAACGATATTTTAAAAAAATAGAGAGAGAAATAATTGCTATGCTGGCTGGGGTTATGTAGGCATATCATTTTTAAATGTGTCCAGGAGATAGTAGTGTTTGTCCATATCCCCAAAAGGTAAATGAGTTAGGGAGATGTCACCTAGAGAACATAGAAATTAAAACCAGGCTATGGGATGCTGATTGGAGTTGGAATGTATAACATGATGCCAGTTTGTTTCTATGAAGACGTGAGTATAACCCTATATGGTGCCTGGGTTAAACAAAAAATGACAACTTAGGAAGGTGTCATAAGGCCTTCAGTTTCAAGGCCTTAAAAATTCTTCATCACTAGCAATTCCTCATCTTCTGTGGCCAAAGGTAAAAAAACAATTAGTGAGCATGCCTACGAACATGTAATCCAATAAAAGTTTTGATGGAACTAGAAAATGTTGTTTCATTATTAAATTTAAGAAAATATTTTGAAGAGTTATATAAGGCAGGTAGCATGAAAGATCAAGATGCAAAGAGAATGGAAGAATGAGATAACAATTTGTGGGACTGATGAGGTGGCACTTGAGGTAAGGCGTCTACCTTGCAAGTGCTAGCCAAGGAAGGACCGCGGTTCCATCCCCCAGTGTCCCATATGGTTCCCCCAAGCCAGGGGCAATTTCTGAGTGCTTAGCCAAGAATAACCCCTGAGCATCAAACGGGTGTGGCCCAAAAACCAATTAAAAAAAAAGATAACAATTTGTACAGGATGGTGTGGAATAAAAAGACTTGGTTCTGTTTTAACTGAGCATGGAGGGAGGAAATAGGAACACTTATTTAGCACTCATTGTTTTTTAGCACTATGTTAAGTACCCACAGTATGCAAAAATGTTGCTATAATCTTAATCTGTGTTATAGAAATTAGCTAAGTGAATAATGAGTAAACTTACCTTCTACAGATTTTATCTTATACTGTAAATTAAAAGACATCTTCAAACATAAATACTAATTTAAAAATGCTTATTGAAACTCTTTTACCTTAGATGAGACTTGGAAACAACCCAATTGCCCAACTGGACATGAGTGAATACAAAGCATGTGATTGATATAAATATTTATGTATATATGATGGCTACATATATCTATATAATGGAATACTACTCAACTAAGAGAAAAGATGGACTTTTGCATTTGTTATAACATGAATGAAACTGAAGTGGTGATGTTCATGTAATTGAAATAACTGAGGAGACTATTGAATGATTTCACTCACATGTGGTTTATAGGGAAACAAAGTAAGGGAACAGACAGTGCCCAATGGAGAAAAAATTTTAAAACTCAGAGTATTACTAAGTTAGGGGAGGAGAGTGGATTTGAAAGTGTTCAATGGTTTGTGGTGTGGGATTTTGAAACTTTGGTTGTGGGTAAGGTGTGGTAATAATGTGCCCTAAAATGTGTAGATACAGTCTTATGAACTAATGCCATCTCAATAAAAATAATTATGAACTGAATATTAAAAAGTTGGATGATGGATCAGAAAAATGGAGTGGTAGAGCCCCAAGTTTGATGCTCTACCAGTAGTCGGCAACCTGCAGCTCTCAAGCCACATGTGGCTCTTTACACTTTTAATTTGACTCTTCTGTGTGCCGGGCAGCTGCTCCAGGAGTCAGGACTCTGCTCCTAGCCTATGCCAGTCCGTGTCCTGTGTGGCTGTCAAAATAAATTTCAATCGTGGTTTTGGCAAGATTTGGCTCAGTTGAGAAAAAAGATAGCCGACCACTGCATCTACACCACATAGTCACCATACCAGTGTAGAAAGCAGCCCCAAAGCACCACACTACAAGTAGTATCCAGTACCCCTGACTGTGGTCCTAAGAAAAAAGCAACAAATACATAAATTAAAATTGAGATAATAAAATAAGAAACATGTTGTAGCCAATAGTATGAAGCATATACTGTAACATTTAACTATATCATTAGTCCCACAGAGGTATTGTTGTAAATAAAGCAGAAGAGAAAGATGACCAAATAATATAGCAAGAATTGACTTTAAAATTAAAAATAGGAAATATATATGAAATTATCCCATAATAGGAAATAAAAATCCAATGATTCAAAGGATGGCTTTGCATTAAAAATGTTCAATAATTATTCACCTAGCTATCAATTTTTGAAAGAAAATTTCCTGAGTTGAATTAAAAATACATTGACACCAGGAACTAAGCTCTTTTAGGAGATATACTTGTGCTAGGGTTGATAAGACAACGTGGACAGCGAGGAAATGTCAACTTGACCTAAGACCGGAGGTCCTATCACATCACCTAACACTCAGTGGAAACCAGAAGACGTATTGGTCTTTGAAATTCGAAGAATGAGAGCACTAACTCCAGAAAACTGACTTTGACGAC
>PVKC010035788.1:0-13383 GCA_004027635.1 Crocidura indochinensis | reverse complement strand
CTCTTATAGTAGCAATTTTAAAACTCTCAAAAATATGTTTACTGCTTATTAATATATATGACCATTTCAATCATTGCTTAATAACAAAACTTAAAATGTGCAACGTGATTTCTAATAACTAGTCTTAAAATGGATTTTATGTGCCTTTTTCTAGAGAAATAGATGTGTTAAATCAGTACACCTATTGTTGTGAGTTTAGTTAAAACTATACTTATTTTATGCTAAATATTATGTTTAACAAAGTTTAAAGGTTAAAATATAACAAGAACTAACTACTCAATAAACTCAATTAACATACAGGTATGCCTATGTACTTTATAGGGAATATATGTATCCTATACACTTATAAACACATATTATAGATTATATGTAAGTGCAATGTATAATTATATAAGTGTGCTATGAATGAATCTAATATGAATTTAACTAAACAAAATTTAAATTTAGCAAATTATCCATAAAAATTTTGAAATTAGTAAGACTTATTCTTTATCTTTTTTTGGGGGGGGGGGTCACACCCGGCAGTGCTCAGGAGTTACACTTGGCTCCATGCTCAGAAATTGCTCCTGGCAGGCACGGGGGACCATATGGGGCACCGGGATTCGAACCGATGACCTTTTGCATGAAAGGCAAATGCCTTACCTCCATGCTATCTCCCAGGCCCCTTATTCTTTATCTTAAATTAAAATGTAATTGGGCATCCTTTATTATATCTACGAGCTCCAAATATAAACTTGCCAAAACATCATAAATGACACTCTTTTCTGATTATTTATTTTACAATGATGTTAATTTTAATGAGTTATACTCGTAGTGTATCAAGCTCTATCCATTATCCTATGATGCCTTTCCATCAACTCATAAGCCACATTTTTAAATCACTTAGCATTCATTTGTTGGCACAACTAAATTAGGCCTATTGTGATACTACCCCGTAAGACAGGACAAAATAACAACCTAACTTGGGAATTAGGAGTAAATTAAAATGTTAAATGTACATCAAATTTGGAAGACCATTAAAAATGAATGTCAATTTTTCCTGCGTGCTAATATTAAATCGTCTTGTCTCTAACTTGGACATGCTTGATATTTAACATTTGTGTATGTCAAGTGCTTGCAATTTGGCAATTATGGTTTTAGGAGGAATATTCTGAAAGCTGGTTAGTTCTATGGACCATATCACAGGAAACCGTTTGACGCATAATAAGCTGAACTATTTATTCAAATACCTATTGAATTATGCTTTAGAAATGAGGACAAAGTAGGCACATTTTATTCTTCCTTCTTTGCTGGGCAGAAAAGCTGAGTGTCTTCAGCATCAGGATTCATTACTCCATCCTGGAAATGATTCTGACCTCCTGCAGTACTTGCTATTTGTATAATTAGGGGTTTTGCAAGTTTAATATTAGTGTCTCAAGGTTGCTCTCTATTCTATAGAGAATAAATTTTCATTTGATTCTCATTTAAAATGACCTATTCTAGTTCCTTGATTTATAATTTGTCTTAAAGGTTTCTGCAGATATTTCACGGCATTATTTTCTTCAGGCATTGGTGGAGTTGTATGGTTTGGGGGGAGAAAGAACAGGAAGTTGAGAAGGAGGAACAGGCAGAGGAAGTAAATCAGAATACACACACACACACACACACACACACACACACACACACACACACATGCACACACAAAACCACTGTCTTTTCTCTAACTTTGCTAAAATACTAAAAATTACGCTTAGCAAAGCCTATTTGAATTAAAAATTTTACTGCATAATCAGCTATGGGATAGACCAAACAGCCATTTTATTAAAATGACATATAAACAGGGTCAGTGCAATTACAGAAGTTAAGGTGCTTATATTGATCATGACTGACATTGGTTTCATTCCTCAAGTACTACATGTCCTCCCCTGAGCATTTCCTGGACTGATCCTTGAGCATATCCTGTAAACTCTGAATACTGCCAGGTGTGGCCTTGAAAAAAATTAAATACATAGATGATACATGATGCACAGGACAATTATACAACTATGGATGGCCAGTTATATAGTGTATAAATGGTTTGAATTGAGTTACATTACTTTGAAGGCTATAAATGAAACTGAAAATCAGAGGAGAGTAATTGATAACTGGGATACTTTGCATATGCAAGGATATCATATCATTTGATGAAATTCTTCCATAAAAGCTCTCTATAATGTACCAAATAGAGTATCAAGTATGTCTTTCTTTCACCTAACATCGAAGTTTCTTTGTTTTAAATATTTAATTTTTTGAAACTTATTCAATAATTCTAAGATTCTTATATATCATTCTGAAAGTAGACACTGGAAAATGTTAAATATTAAAATAAAGTTCATATTTTAAAAGGCAGCAAGATGTAAAATAGCTTCTTAAATTTTTGTCTTCAATATATTTTTCAAATATACATTTTTCTCAAAATATTGTAGTCAACATTATTTCACTTTGCATATATTTATTTGAAAATAATTTTAAACCAATGTATTCAATCCAACTTACTTATAAACTATATTAAATGAAAATCAAAATAATTTTAAACCAATGTATTCAATCCAACTTACTTATAAACTATATTAAATGAAAATCAAAATAATTTAAACCAATGTATTCAATCCAACTTACTTATAAACTATATTAAATGAAAATCATATTATTTTATGATATTTATTCTCCTAATTGAATATGTAGAAAAACACTGAGAGCTTTCTAAGTTATTCTTTGTGTAGCAAATAATTTGAATACCTTAGCATATGTAGAATTGTTCAAATAATGATAAGACAAATTAAAATTTGGATAGTATAATACCAGTGTGTTTTGAATGACCAGTGACTATAATAAGACTTTACACATTTTCTGACTTACCAACCAAGATATGCAAATTGTGAAAACATAGAGACTATCCTACACAAAGTTTTTCATAATTTTTACATTTAATAGTTTCACTGGTGCACAGTTATTTTTCCTTTAATTATTTCAGACAATTGTGAGAGATCATTGAATTAACAATAAATATTGTTTACAATAATATTGTAAATGATCAAATATACACAGGAAGTCAAGAGATTAAATGAGGCTTTAACACAGGGAGACTTTAACATTTGTAGAAAAGTAAAAGAATGTTTTTTTTTTCATTAATCCATTGTTTACTCTTGAAATGACAATCATAAATTTCTTACAAATGTCACAGAAATTTTAGAATGTCTCATGCAGTTCCTAAGATTTAATTAATCATTTAATATTCTAATTCACAGTCATTTTATTCATAACCTCCTCAAAATAGCTTGACGTTGCCAAAAACTATGAGAATTAAAACTATTGGATCTCAAAGAATCATAAATATAGATAAAATAAATGAGTTTATTGTTATTCTTCTAGACATATATGGAAATTTAAATTTTCTATAATTTTTATTTAGCACATACTCTTCCTTTAAGTATTTTTTTACATTCAGTGAAAATATATACAAACTTATAGTTGGTGATGATACAAAAATGAAATTTGGATCAAGCATGATAGTTTTCTGGCAACTAGTCTACACTTATAAGAGTCAGGAAATTGAGATATTTTTAAGTAAAATGTTATTTACTGGTACAAGAACTTTAATTAGGAGCTACTTGAATAGTACATTGCAATAAGTAGTAAATAAGACATTGGTACAATAAAGAAAAACATCATTTTTGGTGCCAGCAAAATCTTATTACAGAGAAGACCAGAACAAATAGCATATTTTTCAAGTTTTGAGATTTGAACTTTTCTTTGATAACTAAAATTCATGGTGTTTGGCAAAAGTAAAACAGAAAAAAACAAATTAAATTGTATTTTTTCTTTTCTGCTTGGCTGATGTTTCTAAGTTTTGCTTCTTAAAACTTGTTAGAGTTCTCTGTTTATATCCATATCTTAGAGTTCTGGAGAGATGCTATTACAATTCTCTGGCTAGAAAAATTTTATAAATATATTTTCCATAGCATATTTTCTTTAGGAATTTGTGTAGACACATTTTACTTGATAATTAAGCACTATTTTTAATTTAAAAAAATAATTTTTCTCTAGAAATACTATTTTGAGAATGAAATGTTAAAATATTGATAAAATGGTTATGTAAATGGCAGAGATGTGGGGAAGAAAAATTTGCTTTTTATAACATTACTCCATTTTCAAACTGAATTTTTTTCTGCACAGCTAGTGTAAGAACTGTTGTAATGCTTATCTTTGGGAGTCTCTCTCTTTTCTTTTAAAACAATTTATTAAAACACTGTGGTTTTAGACATGTTTTTAGTTGGGTTTCAGTCAAAAAAAAAAAAAAGAAAAGAAACCTCTTTCACCAGTGCAACTTTCACAATACCAATTCCCCACAACCTCTCCTCTCCTATGCCTATCCAGGCATTCCAGCTCTGTCTGTCTGTCTGTCTGTCTATCTGTCTGTCTGTCTGTCTGTCTGTCTGTCTCTCTCATTGTCATTGTACTTGATTAGGGTAGGATCTGTAACCCAACACTTGTTAGTGTAGTTATTTCTCTAACTCTGGTAGTTAAGCCATTGTAGTGGTAGGCCTCATCATGTGTCTTTCTGGCCATTATCTCTGGGTATTATTACTATACTTCCTTTACTTTTTCTTAAATACCATAGATGACTGAGATTATTCTATGTTTATATCTCTCCCTCTGAGTCATTTCACTTAGCATGAATCTCCATATGAATCTACTAATAGGCAGATTTCATGACTTCATTTTTGCTAAAAACTGTAGTATTGCGTTGTTTATATGTACCACATTTTCTTTAGACACTCATCTGTTGTTGGGCACCTAGGTTGTTTCCAGATTCTAAATATTGCAAAAAAGGTGTAGTGAACATAGAAATGCAGAGAGCATTTAGTATTGTGTTTTTTTGTTTCTAGGGTGTGTACCTAGTTGTGCTATAGAAGATCATATGGAGTTCAATTTCCATTTTTGAGGAATATCCATATTGTTTTTCAGAATGGCAGGACTAGACAGCATTACCACCTGCAGTGAATGAGAGTTCTTTTCTCCCCACATCCACACCAGCACTGGATGTTCTTTGTGATGTGTGACTATATCTGTGGTGTGATACCTCAAAGTTTTTTTTTATTTGAATCTCCCTGATTATTAGTGCTGTGGAGCATTTTTTCATGTGATGTTTTGCCATTTGTATTTCTTCTTTGTGGAAATATCTGTTCATTTCTTTTACCCATTTTTGATGGGGTTAGATTATTTTTGTTCTTATTGCCAGTCCATTGTATATCTTAGATATCATCCCATTATCTGATGGATATTGGATGAATACTTTCTCCCATTCTGTGTACAGCCTTTGTATCATAGTCACTGTTTCTTTTAAGGTGCAGAAACTTCGGAGTTTAATATAGTCCCATTTATTTAACTCTGATTCCAACTGTTTGGACAGTGGTGGTTCCTCCTTGAATATACGTTAGTCTCAATGTCATGGAGTGTTTTTCCTAAGTTCTCTTCAATATATCTTATAATTTCAGGTCTGAGATCAGGGTCTTTAATCTATTTTGATTTGCTTTTTGTGTATAGCATTAGAGTTCTGAGTTAGAATTTTGCATGTGAATGACCAGTTGACCCAAAACTCTCAGGCAGTCTTTCCTTGGTCCATTTTTAATTTTTTAATTCAAGATTTATTTATTTTATGTTTGGGGGTTATTATCAGAACACTATTCCAGTGACTTTTATTTATTCCAATCTCGTGTGTTATTTTTTTAATGACTGTTGCTTTGTAATACGATTTAAAGAAGGGAAAGTGATATCTCCTGTATTCTTTTTCCTAAGGGTTGCTTAAGCTATCTGTGTTTTTTGTTCCTATTGAATTTCAGGAGTGTTTAATCCACTTATTTGAAGAATGCCATGGTTATGCTTGGAGGAATTGTATTGTCATTATAATAATGTTAACCTTTCCAATCAATAAACAGCATACATGTTTCTATTTCCTTGTGCCCTCTTTTATTTATTGAAGCTGTGATTTGTAGTTTTTTTCGTATAAGTCCTTCAACTGTTTTGTTAAGCTGACTCGATGGTATTTGAGTTTCTGTGGTAATATTTTGAATGGGATTGTTTTTTAATGTCTATTTCTTCTCTATCATTATTTTTGCACAGGAAGGGTATTCGTTTTTGCATGTTCATTTTGTTGCCTGATACTTTTCTCTTCAAATCTTTTGTTTCTAGAAGCATTTGGGTAGACCCTTCAGTGTTTGTACATATAATATTATGTCATCTGCAGTGAGAGCTTGACTTTGTTGCTTCCTATCTGGATGCCTTTGATATAATTTTTTTGCCTAACTGCTATATGTAAATTCCAGTATTATGTTAATAGGGTGGTGAGAGAGAGACAGTTTGTCTTGTGCCAGGTAATAGAGGAAAGGATTATGGTTTATAGACATTGAGTATGATATCTGCCATGAGTTTGTGATAAATGGCTTTGACTTTATTAAGAAATGTTCCCCTCATTCCCAATTTGTTGAGTTTTTATCATGTGGATATTGGACATTATCAAATGCTTCTCTGCATCCATTAATATGATCATATAGTTTTTATTACTGATATGGTGTATTGTGTTCATCAACTTGCATATGTTAAAGCATCCTTTCATCTCTGGAATGAAATCTACTTGATCATGATGTATGATATTCTTGATGAGGCATTGGTTCTTATTTGTTAGGATTTTTGCATCTATGTTCATCAGGTATACTGAGTCTGTGATACTTTTTTTTCTTGCATCTCTGTTCCTTTTGGTATTAGGGTGAAGATATCTTTTTAAAAACTATTTTGGAATGTTTCTGTTTTTAAATTTCCTTGGTAAGCCTCAAAGGGATTTGTAGTAGGTCCTTTGGAAATGTTTGAAATAATTTAGTAGTGAATCCAAATGGACCTGGGCTTTTCTTTATGGGAAGAACTTTTATCACCATTTTATTATTCTCAATAGCAATCAATATGTTCATATATACTGATTTTCTTGATTCAGCTTTGGGAGGTTGGGAGGGTATATGAATCCAAGAATTTATTCAGGACTACAGACTCTCTTGTTATGTAACATAGAGTTTCTCAAAGTAGTCTCTGATTATCCTTTGAATATCTGTTGTATCGGTAGTAATCTTCATTTTAATTTCTAATTCAGTTTATTACCTCTCTGTCTTATCCTTTTTTTTTAGTTTAGATAATGGTTTATCAACATTGTTATTTTTTTCAAAGAACCAACTCTTGCTTTCATTGATTTTTGGATGTTTTTATTTCCAATTCATTTATTTCTGCTCTAAGCTTTATTATTTTCTTCTATCTTCCTAATTTTGGTTCATTTTTCTCATCATTTGCCAATTGTATAAGCTGTTTATTAAGCTATGTATGTAGGCTTTCTTCCTTCCTGATGAGTTCTTGAAGTTATGTATTTTCCTCTTAGTACCACTTTTTATTTGTTTGTTTTGGGGGTCACAACTGGTGGTGCTCAGGTGTTACTCCTGACTCTATACTCAGAAATTGCTCCTGGCATACTTGGGGGGCCATATGGGGTACTAGGATTTGAACCGGGGTCTGTCCTGTGCTGGCTTTGTGCAAGTCAAATACCTTACCACTGTACTATTGCTCTAGCCCCAAAGTACCACTTTGGATAGGTCCTACAAATTCTGGTAATTTGCATCTTCATTCTCATTTATTTCCAGTCATCTTTGTATTTCTTCTTTGTTGGTCAGAAATGAGCTATTTAGTTTCCAGTTGTTAAATTTATTTCCTTTGTGTCTGTTTGTTGTTCAATTCTATCTGAGAAGTTAGTTAATACAATTTCTATCCTCTTTTTTTCAGAGGTATATTTTGTGGTCTAGCATGTAGCCTATCCAGAAGAATTACCCATGTGCATTAGAGAAGAATATGTGTCTAGTTTTCTGGGGATGAGAGATGTATGTCTACTTAACCACTCTCTCTTTTTTCAAAGCCAGTATATTCTTGTTATATTTTAATCTAGTTGACTTATCATGGGGGGACAGTGTTTTGTTGAATTATCCCATTATTATTGTGTTGCTATTGATGTCTGTCTCAACAATTGTTTTAAATATTTTGCTGATCCTTCATTGGGTACGCATATGTTTAGGATTGCTATTTTTCCTATTGTACATATTCCTTGATTATTAAGAAATGTCCAACTCTGTCTACTATAACACTTTTAAATCTAAAGTATGTGCTATCTGGTATTAGTATGTCCATTCCAATCCTACTAAGGGCATTTTTTTCTTCTTGAATTACTGCCCTCCAACCTTAGATTTGGTTGTATATTGTTTTGAGTATTCAGATGTGTTTCTTGTAGGCAGGAGAACATTGGATTAGACTTATTGATCCATTTTGTCACTCTCTGTCTATTATCTGGTACATTTAGTCCATAAACATGAGACATCATAGCCATGGGATTTAGTGTCATTTTTGAAAGTGTTTAGTGTGTCTTTTGGTCTGTCTTGTCTTAAAGTAGACCTCCCAGTTAGTTTTTTATGTCTGTTTTATTGTCTGTAGAGTATCTGAGCTGTTTATTCTTGAAGTTGTATATCGTTCCTCCAAACCTGAATGTCAGTCTGGCTGGATGAAATACTCTTGGAGAAGCATTCATTTTGTTGAGTTTTGTCACTATATCCCTACACTGCCTTCAGGCCTTGTGGGTTCTTGTGATAAATCTGCTGTAAATCTTATGAATACTCCCTTGAATATACTTTCACTTTTTGATCTTGCTGCACTCAGTATTTGATCCCTATCTGTGGGATATATCATTTTGTTTAGGATGTATCCTGGAGTGCTTTTCTTTGGATCTTTTTTGACTTACTCTACAGGCATGCAGGATTGGTTTTATGTACTCTTTAGCTCTGGGAGTTTCTCTGTAATGATATCCCTGACTATAGATTCTTCATGAGGATTTTCTTCCTGGGTCTCTGGGACGCCAATTATTCTCCTGTTGTTCCTGTTGAATTTATCAAAGGCATTGGTTTTTGTGTTCGTATTCTTTGAGGATTTTTTTGATTAATCACTTGTTTTAAGGCTCTTTTCTCACTGTTGTATGGAGTTGTTCTGCATCTCATCTTCCTTTCACTGATTCTGTCCTCAGCTGTTGGATAAGCTTTCCAGTGAGGTTTTCATTTTGCTTACCAAGTTTTTCAGTCCTCCTATTTCAGTTTGAAGTTTTCTCATTTCTACTTCTATATCCTCTTAATTCTTATAGGAGGCTTGTTCAGTTCTTTCCTTCTTTTCCTAGTGTTATATGGACAACCTTCATATTTTTTCTCTAAAGTCATCATCTGAAAAGGTTAAATCAGTGGTTGGTAATTTTTAGATCATCAGAGCTACCATCTTGATTCTCTAAGCATGGTGGAGGCCTGCATTGTTTCCCCATTGTCACAGTTGCTTTGTGGTGTTTTCTATATTCTGGGGTTAATTAACAAGCAGAAGTGTGCAGACATGGAGCAGAGCAGAGTGTTCCTGCCCCACTGGCTCTGTCCTTGGTGGTGAGGTTCCCTTACCTCATGACATGATCCAGTGTGATTCCTAGGACTCTCTTGCATTATCTCCTAATTTGTTTCAAACACATATCCAGTGATTTATGTAATTTGGTAAATAATATATTTCTTCTACTTTCTGCATCCCTTTTCCTCCTTCTTTCTTACTCCTCCCTTTCCTGGGTATTTATAAAGTTGGAGACTTTTGGCTTACAATGATATGATTATCATATAGAGTACAATACATATATTTTGCTTCTTAGGAAATATATGCTAATATTTTCCAAATAAAATGATTCACCCTGAATCCTAAATCAATAGAAAAGGAAAAGGAATAAAAAAATTAAATGCAGTTCTCTACAATCTAGCTTTCAAGTCTTTCTATGTTTAACATCCAAAAGAAAATATGATAACATTTTGGCACAGCCAAATAAGGAAACTTGTGTAAACAATGATGGACTTCATTTTGATTATTATCATATAAACTGAGTTTTCACAGAATACTTTTCAGACAATCAAATTCTTAACTGTAAGAGATCTATAAAATTCAGAATTATAGAGAAACTGTAAAACTTCTAATTAAAAACTGACATAAGGGAATCCTAAAGTCTGATTGGGTCAATTGCTCCCTGGCCTACTTTTATGAATTAGAATTGCCAATTTTAACTTAGTAATCACATTACTTAGATCATTAAAATATTCCTACAAACCAGGGTTTACTTAGTGTAATAAGAACTCTCTCCCAAGGCATTTCTGGAAATATTGTTTATAATATTTGATTGAGTATTCATGCAATTTAAATTAGGATAAATATGAAATTATCAATGAATTTATTGTCTTATGTTTGCATTGATTTTGAAAGACCCAGAATTTATTCATTTAGTTGTCCTAGTAAAATCATTTGCTTGTCATTTTAAAATGTCTTTTCTGATCTCTTTTATTGGCTTATCTTCTACTTTTTAATCAATTTTTCTTCTACTTTTAATCAGTTTGATTTTTCCTTTATATGAAGTAAAATTTTTAAAGAATTTTTTAAAACTTCCTAGAACATTTTGTAAAGTAATTAAAATCAGAATTCAAATTGAGACCTTGACAATGATCCGAACTTCACTTGATATGTGATATAAAAATAAAAACAGTTTGAAAGACATCAAAACCTCACTTAAACTGATCTAATGTTTAATTTAAATTGGGTTAAAATCAAATAATATATATTTGTCTTGTTTAAAACTGAGTGGCACTTCTGCCATTAATTGATACTTTTATATTTTTAATTCAGCCATTAAATGATACTTTTATTTTCAATTCATGCCTATTTAATTCTGTTAGGAAGATGTTATGCCATGTAAATTTATTTTATAAAGAAAAAATTATAAAATATGTTCTCTTCTTTTGATAAACTAAGGACAGGTGGAAAATACATATCAATATCTATATTTACTTATATACATAAAGCATGGTGATATAAAATGGATGCACAAAGACTTTTAGATAGTATTATAAAGTACATGCAAATAAATGCATAGATAACCTAAATCCAACTTTTGAGAAATTTATGATCATATTTTGATTTGCAATTATATCTTTAGTAATGAACCACTAAATTATTTTCTTTGAGACTGATGCTAGAAAAAAATGTTTTATTTCAGAATCTCAGACAGGAAAATTTTATTAAAATTGATAACATGTAAGAAGAAAGATGCAATATAGTTGTATTAATTTGTTTTATTGAGGCGTAAACAATCTATAGAATTTAGTCTTGGAGGTATGATGTAGATATTTAAAATTCATGATTGTGACCTGAGAATAAGATATATCAGATATATACTGTCCCTGCCTCCAGCTAAATGTAAAACTAGTTTTAAAACTGATAGCAATATAATAAATCTTAATGGCTTTTGCACACTGGATTTTGCTAATAAACTCTTGACAAATAGGACTTCAACAAAGTATTTTAATTAATACCGTTTTTTATAAATGAAGAATATGAAATACAGTCATAAATAGTTTGATCTGCCTCTGGAAAACTTTGAACCACTTTTCTTCAAGTTCTTCGTTATCTGGAAATTGAGGAAAACAGAAAAAGATAATAGAATGTTAATGAAAATAGTGTGTAAATAATAAATACTAAGGAAACCAATTTTGTTCTCTTTAAGCTTTTAATCTTATTAGGATCCTGATAACATCTTTTAACTCCTTCAACTGTATATGTTTAATATGGTGTCTATTTTATAGTTTATCATCCTAGAAGTTTGATGTCTTTATTGAGACGATTTACATTAGCCTCTGATTATCTGTTGATATTAGTCTCTCAGTCTACAGTTTCCCCATATCTCTGGAAGTACAGTTTTGAGCTGTCTGGAATTACAGCTCTGTAAGAACACTAGAGGTAAACTATAAAGCTTTATTCCCCCTCAGAGTACAGAGAATAAAATCTCAATTCCTCTGTGACCCCCTGTGGGGACCCCCGACCCGCGGGGGTAGGATAGAGGAGGTCACCAGTTATTACGTGGGTCTTCACAAGCCGGTCCGATCTTGTCTTTTCCTAAAAAGCAATTCTCAAGAGGTTAAATGATGCCCAAGACAAAGTTCTGATCCAAGGCCCTTTATTTCAACACCAGAGCTGTATTTATACTCTTCCAAAAAGGGGTGGTTTTACAACT
Source organism: Crocidura indochinensis (assembly GCA_004027635.1). NCBI lineage: Eukaryota > Metazoa > Chordata > Mammalia > Eulipotyphla > Soricidae > Crocidura > Crocidura indochinensis. The sequence goes on along the minus strand of PVKC010035788.1, from coordinate 1,214 downwards.
TGTCAATCAATGTTCAAACATAGACTTTTTCCAAAAAAGGGCATAAAAAACTTCTTAACTCTAACAGCAGTTACTTAAATCTACAAAAACAACTGCAGGAAATAGGGAGGGGGTAAGAGCAAGCAGAAGGAGCAAAACATCCATCTTGTTTTCATCTTACCTAGATGGAACATCCTGTTTTTCCAATCCTAACATTGTTAAACTTTTGGTCAACAGAATCTTAAACTCTACAATTCTTAGCTAAAAGCAAGTACAATATTTGTAAAATAAAAGATCAGACATCAATCTTTCTATAAGAAATTCTATAAGGAACCTTTAACAAAACTCTTTTATTTAAGCAAGTTCCTCCAGGTTGTGTGGCTGACTGCCCTAGATAATTTTAACTTTTAGTGGTTAGCTATTTCCTTTGTCTCAAGGACATCTGTGCCTCAGGTTCCACTCAGCATAAGACTAAAGGTGAAGAGACTCCATATTGTCTTAGGTTCAAGCAGTCTCCCACATTCCTCCTTTTGGCACAGACGGCCTGGGTAATTAATACCATATATATCAATATGTAGAAAATACCATATGTAGAAAATATTATGTTTCTTCAAGTGCTCTAACTCTGTTTTTATCTAACAAAATAAATTTATTCATATCTTAAAAACTTGATCTGGGTAGCGTGGCCGAGCGGTCTAAGGCGCTGGATTAAGGCTCCAGTCTCTTCGGGGGCGTGGGTTCGAATCCCACCGCTGCCAGACTGACTTCTTGGTGTGGGGCCGGGTGGTGGCGCTGGAGGTAAGGTGCCTGCCTTACCGCGCTAGCCTTGGACGAACCGCGGTTAGATCCCCCGTGCCCCATATGGTCCCCCAGGCCAGGGGTGACTTCTGAGCGCATAGCCAGGAGTAACCCCTGAGTGTCACTGGGTGTGGCCCAAAAAACCAAAAAAAACAAAAAAAAACTTGAATTTCATGCCTACAAGCAGATACTGATGAGCAATTTATTTTATTTAAGGGTTCAAAGTAGTTATCAAACCAAATTTATTTATTTATTTATTTTTTGGGGGTCACACCCCGCAGTGCTCAGGGGTTACTCCTGGCTCCATGCTCAGAAATTGCTCCTGGCAGGCACGGGGGACCATATGGGGCACCGGGATTCGAACAGATGACCTTTTGCATGAAAGGCAAACACCTTACCTCCATGCTATCTCCCGGGCCCCCCAACCCCTTTTTCTT
>PVKC010035787.1:0-13381 GCA_004027635.1 Crocidura indochinensis | reverse complement strand
CAGATCTCCCTAAGCTGGGGGGTGGGGGGTGGGTGGTGGTGTGGTAAACCAGAGTTGCAGGTGACTGAGCACACAAAGATGACCAAAAAGTGATTTCGAGTTAGTCATGTCTGGAGCAGTCCGAGGCAGTTCTGGTCTCACTCTCCTGAGTTGTGGTTCTGGGCAAACAGGATAGTGTGTGGTCAGCATGAGAGGTCCTGCTTAGGCCCATGGACTCAACATGGCTTCATAGGGCTGAAAACTGAGGATCCAGCCTCTGGGCCTGACTGTCCAAATGCAAATTACCAGTGAAGAGGGGTCCCACTATTGGTGCAGTCGGTGGGCGACTGTTCTCTGGGAGCCCTATTCACCATGCATCACTGCATCTTACCCGAATATATACCAGGGTCCCCCATTGTGGATGGGCAGGTTTTCTGAGAAGGTAACATATGATCCTAAGTAATGAGGGACCCGGAATCACCTGCACATATTTACCCTGAAAACTGGGGCTTGCCTCTGTTTGGGTTCTTAGCTGAGACTCCACCTGCCTTATTTATCTGTTCACCCACTAGAGCTTCCTTATCTATAGTGGCTGCGGGGTACCCCAGGGAGACCTCAGGGGTGACCCCAGAAGCTCCAGGATCTTTCATGCGTAGAAGGGGCCATGGGTATTGTCCAGCATCACTCCAGGGGTACAGGCATTCTGGATGGAGGCCAGACTTAAAGATGGGGAGATGGGTTGGTTCCACCCTGATGAGGAGACGGTGTGACCCTACAGAGGCCGGCACAGCAGCTGGCCCACTGTGGGATTATGGGATTTGTCTGTCTCTATGTCAACCAACTCCCATAGCCCACCTCTTAGAAACCAGCCTGAGTCAGGTGGCTTATCTCTGAAATATAGACAGCTGACCCTGATGGGGTCAGGACCAGGTTTGGGCACCTCTGGCAGAATTATCTCAGAAATTCATTGCTGCAGTGACCAAGTTTCATTCACTAAAGTCATTGAAGGCTACTTAAAAAAAAAATTCCAGAACTTTGCAGTTTTGCAAGCCTATTTAGTCTGTAAATCCTCCCCTAGTTCTTTGAGTTCCAAGTTTCGTTTTAAGATAGAAACAAATTAATTGTATAAAAATAGAGTAGTATATGTTTGTCCACTCCAGTGATATCATTGTAGGTAAAGCGCTTGCCTTGTACACTTGACATCCTGCATTCCATATGTTCCCCCAAGTTCACCAAAATGATTTATGAATGCAGAGCCAGAGCCTGAGCCTGAGCACCACTGGATGTGGCTCCAAAAGAAAACAAAGATCACAGCAGGGTATGGCCCCCAAAATGAACAAAAACCGAAAAATTGTTTAGATGAAGATAAAAGACTCCAGTATATCTGATGTTTCTCTAGACAGAAAGAAGCTCTGGAGTGATCTTTGGTATGTGTATCCTAAGACATACACTTTGGGTTTGCAGGTGGCTGACACTGGTCCACTTCTCAGCATCCTATATGGTTCCTTTAGCCCACTATGAGTGATTTCTGAGTGCAGAGCTGAGAATAACCCCTGGGCACCACTAGTTATGACCCAAAAACTAAAAAAACAAAACAAAACAAAATAACTAAGCCACTTGATAACCTGGTTGTGTTTCAGACCATAGAGAGTGACCTTTTCTGGAGAATATACACTTTATAACTCTCTGCCCTGCACAGCCTATGCCTGGGAATCAGGGGAAGAAAATCCACTTATCCCCACCCAAAGACGACCTTATCAGTAGAATAGATTTTGGCTACAGGTTTTTCAGATCTTCTCTTGTATAGTTATAAGTGTGTGCACAATAATGAAAGTTCAAATTTTTCAATTTGCCAGTTGGTAAAAGGAATAGAAAAGAATAGTGGAAGTGAAAAGGGAAGAGCAATTATAAAAAATATTGGTAACTGTGGTATGTTAGAAAACAGGGAAGGAGAGAGGAATGAGTGGTGTGGGTAGGTGGATGGATGAATGACAGATGGATAGATGGGTGACTGGGTAGGTGGGTGGATAGTGGATGAGTAGATAGATAGATGGATAGTAGATGGGCAGTGGTTCCATGAATGGATGGGTGAACGGATGATCTCTGACTAGGTAACATGATAAATGACAGGTAGGGGGGAACAGACAGATGGACAGACCTTGGCCAGTAGCTCTAAACAGTATCCTGCCTACCTTCAAACATTTTGTATATTTTCTCCTTTGCCATGTGTATGTTACTTTGACTTCGCATCCTTACATGTCTTCAACTGAATGTCTTTCATTATATCCTTGCTTTATTATCTGACAGATAGGATTATTCACAGAAAGCGACATTAATATTAATTATGCAATGATACTAAAATTTTTATATCACGGGGAAACAGATGGCTATTTTAAATGACTTAAAATTTTACTCTTTTATATGAAGAAACACTTTAAATATATTTAGTTATAAATGCTATTTTAATTGCTACATTATTTCTGCAGTGGGATCTTAAAACTCTTACAGCATTTACAAGGAAATGTGGTGGTTTTTTTTCACTGCATATTTCCGACTCTCTTGAAATGTGTACTTACAGAAAACAATGCTCCTCACATTCAGAATATACTGTTTGGAGCTAGAATGACAGTACAGCAGGAAGGGCATTTGCCTTGCACGTAGCCAAACCAGGTTTGATCCCTAATGGCCCATTTGGTTCCCTGAACTACTCCAGGAGTGATCCCTGAGTGCAGAGCCAGGAGTCAGCCCTGGACCTGTGGAACTTTGTATTATAGATAAACTTCCCTTAGGTTCCCCCAATCCCCTACTTTCCATCGGGTTGCTGAAAGGGGAGCAAGGTTGTGCTGATGAGTAGGGGCTTTGGCTTTCCTGATATTGGTATATCAGATGAATCCTACCTACATACAGCAGATTGAAAGGGCATGGGGATGGGGCTGGAGCAATAGCATAGCAAGTAGGGTGTTTGCCTTGCTTGCAGCCGATCCAGGATGGACCTGGGTTTGATCCCCAGCGTTCCATGTGGACCCCCAAGCCAGGAGCAATTTCTGAGCTCATAGCCAGGAGTAACCCCTGAGTGTTACAGGGTGTGCTTCCCCCCAAAAAAAGAAAGGGCATGGGGATGGAAATACAACTTGGAAATACTCTAGGGATCATCTCAAAAGAGACTAAGGAATGTCACATCTCCCTGGCATTCTGCCGACATCACAGGCTAGCCACCCAACTCATTTCTGCTCAAGTTCCCCACAGAGCAGAAAGTGCAACCAACATCTCTACACCAATAGCACCCTAGTACCACCCCAGAATACTTTTGCCTGCTTCTTACGCTCCAGGATTCTCGATATCCATGAAACCCTCTTCTTCTTCCTTCAGCAACTTGCTTTGCTAGTAAGGGGAGACAGGTATATCACCCCACAAGTCAGAAGGCAGTGGGAGAATCTGGGAGGCAGTGGGTCCAGCCCTAGAGGAGATCTATGAGAGGGGCCAGAGCCATACTATTGCAGGGAGCCATTTGCCTTGCAAAATGATGAGCCGAGTTTAGGTTCCCCAAAACTTCTAGGAGTAACTCTTAATTAAGCACTTCCAGTTGGGCTCCCCCCAAAGTGCAGCTTCCAGCAGCCACACAAGCAGGAGAAAGTACCATCTGGGGCCCTGTGGAAACAGTCAAAATTTGGGAGTGCTGTGGGCTGGTTGACAGGTCTTCTGAGCCCTAGAAATGTTACTGGCCACAGCGTGAATGAGCAAATCTTGCAAATAGTAATTTTAGTTAAAAATTAATCCTTTTAGGGGCTGGAGCCATAGCGCAGCAATGGGTGTTTGCCTTGCACACGGCTGACCCAGGACAGACCTGGGTTCAATCCTTGGCATCCCGTATGGTCACCCAAGCCAGGAGCAATTTCTGAGTGCATAGCCAGGAATGACCCCTGGGAGTCACCGTGTGGTCAAAATATTTTAAAAAAATAATAAAATAAAAAATAATCCTTTTAAAGATAACCTTGTTCTCTTCGGCAAGATTTCCTTTTTCCTTAAATTGGCACTGATTGTGTTTCCTATTTTCTTTTTATGCATTCTTTTATTTTTTTATTTAGTGAGGGAGCCATACTCAGACATACTCAGGACTCACTTCTGACTCTGTGCTGAGGGATCATTCCTGGCAAGGCTCTGGGGAACATGTGAACATGTGGAGTATCAGGGAAAGAGCTTGGGTCAGCCACATACAAGCCAACAACCCTCCCCACTGTACTATTGCTCTATTCTGATAGAACGGCAGGAACCTGACTGCATCATCCTAATCCCTACCTTGCCACCACTGCCTCAGACCCTTTGCACAAGCTATGCTAGTGAGCCATGTGATATACTAACTCATTAGCCTCTGTAAGTAGGGCATCTAAGACCCTAACTCTTTGGTCCTTGACTGCTGGTAGGAGAGCATGGTTTGCAGGGTTTAAGGTGCTGGGAAAGGGGTTACTTATGTGAAAGTCCCAGTGTCACTGTAGGCAAGGACAGTCTCACAGGTGCGAGAGTGCCCTTCCTGGCATGACTCCCACAGGGACACAAAGCAGGGTGGCAGGGAGGAGAGGAAAGTGCAGTGAGCCTCCTGCAGATAGCAGAGCAGAGGGAGCACCTGCCTGCCTTCCTGGGGCGGGAGGCCACAGGGGTCTGGCTTCACCTCCTGGGGATCAAAGGCAGCTGCAGGGATCAGTGGCATGGACGGGCCCTTTGATGAGTCCCCCGTGCCTTCCCTGCCCTCTGCTCAAAGGGAGAGGCAGAAGGTCGGTGGGCAGCCCTAGGAACAATGTTGCCTTTCATCCATCTCATGGCTCTTCCTGCCACCCCTGTCCTGGGCCTCTCAGCCCTCCTGGCTTTTAGGTTTGTCAGGACAAAGCCCAAGTTTCCAAGATGTGGATAAAAGTTGACCGGAGGTACAAGCAACATCCATTTTCCCTCCCTGTCCAAAAATAAAGAACATTCTAGAATGTATGCTGAATTCATTATTCATTGTTTATTTTTTCCTTTGTTTTAATCAATTCTTTAATTTAATCCCATGAGATAGTTACAAAGGTTTTATTCATGATTGAGTTTCAATCTTATAATATCCAATACCCATCCCATCACCAATGCACATTCTCCACCACCATTATCCGTTCCCTCCCACCTTCTTCCTGCCTGTTCTATGACAGACATCTCTCTCTCTCTCTCTCTCTCTGTTTTCTTTCAGACACTGTAATTTGTAATATTATTGCTGAAGGAGTATCATGCATATCACTTTACTTCCTTTCAGCATCCAGTCCTTGTCCAGATGATCTTGTGATCATTTCTAACTGTCATTATCATTTGTTCAAATTTTTATTACAATACTTTTAAAAGAACTATAAAATGATTTTTAAGTTATTGTTCCATAGCCATCAATGCTCAGGGATTGCTTCTAGCTCTGCACTCAGGAATTACTCCTGGTGGTGCTCAGGGGACTGACTATATGGGATGATGGGATATTAGGAATAGAACCCAGGTCAGCTCTGTACAAGGCAAGTGTGCTACCTGCTGCATCCCTTGGGCCCCCAAAATGAATATTTTAATCTGATTTTATTTTGGGCACTGTGGTTTACAAAACTGATAAAGGTAGAGAGGGTTTTGTGAAGCATAAAAGTCCAGCACTGCACCCTGGCTGCTGTGAATTTCTTACTGGAGCCCAGTTCTCCATTTCTGTTGCCTTTGAGCATCTCTTATTCTTCTAGTATATCTCTTTATATCCCACATATGAGGGAAGTGGTTCTGTATCTGTCCCATTCCTGACTCACCTCACTAAGTATGATGCTCACTATGTCCATGGTCAAAAAGGTAAATAAAAAACTGCTCTGCATCCCTCATCATGAGGTAAACACAAATCAAAACATAAGATACCATCTTACATTGGTGAGATGACCACGAAGACCAAAAACCAGTGCTGGTGTGGATGTATAAAAAGGAGCCTTTTCATGGCTTGTTGGTGGTCCAACAGTTGGGGGAAAACACTACTGACACTTCTCATTAAAAACTAGCAACCAAATTTCCTCATGAGCAGCAATACCACTTCTTGGCATCTATACCAATGGTCCCAAAACTCTATTCAGAAAAGACATTTGCTCTCCTATGTTCATTGCAGTATTGCTTAGAAGAACTCAAATCTTTAAGTTAACTTAAGTGTCCAAAAACAGATGAATTGATAAAGAAATTATAGTACAGAGACACAAGGAAATGCTACTTGGCTTTAAGAGGAGATGAAATCATTTATTTATTTATTTATTTATTTATTTATTTATTTATTTATTTATTTATTGGTTTTTGGGTCACACCCGGCAGTGCTCAGGGGTTACTCCTGGCTCCATGCTCAGAAATTGCTCCTGGCAGGCACGGGGGACCATATGGGGCACCGGGATTCGAACTGATGACCTTTTGCATGAAAAGCAAATGCCTTACCTCCATGCTATCTCCCGGGTCCCCGAAATCATTTATTTTTAAGGCTTTTAACCAATTTTTATTTTTTGCCACTTGTGCATGGTGTTATTAGAGGGCATCCATTTGTATTTTGCATATAACTTTTTACTAAAAAGAATTTAACCAGAGTTTTTATTTATTTTTATTCATTTATTTTCAGAGGTGCCGCATCTAGTGATGTTCAAGGGTTACTCCTGGTTCTGCACACAGGAATCATTCCTGGCAGGTTCAGGGACCACATGGGGTCTGGGGATCAATTCTAGGTCTTCCTTATGCAAAGCAAGTGCCCTCCCCACTATCTATTGCTCTGGTCCAATCAGAGTCTTTAAATCCCATCATCAAAGGGCCAGATCGTCATGAAGTAAGGTGTTTGCCTTGCACACAGCCAACCCTGATTCAGTTGATTCCCTTGAAACACACTGTATGTCCCAGGCACAACCAAAGTGATCCCTGAGAACAGCTGGGTGTGGCACCAACCCTCCCCCCGCAAAACAAACCTAAGTAATGCCATTTGCTCATTAGCAAGATTTCTTTTGTACTGACCGTTATCTCAGTTTGGTGGCAAAGATGAGAGGAGAGCAGCTCATTTGATGGGCCTGCCTGAGGAATGATCTGATGGTTGTCTGTGGTGGGAGGTGAGAATATCATACATCCTGGCATTTTCAAGGGTACAAGAACATTGTCACATGACAAGTTTAGCCAATGTCTAGGCCCAGCCTAGGCCTGAGATCAGCAGAAGTTATTTGTGAGGGGCACACATTAGAGCATGTCTTTCTGGAAGCATCTCCCCTTTTTTCTCTTCTGGTCAGAACCATACCCAATAGTGCTCAAGCCTTGATCTTGACTCTGTGCTAAGAGGTCACTCCTGGCAAAGCTTGGAGATCCCTATGATGTGTCATAAATCGAACCTGGGATCAGCAGCATACAAAGTCAGAACCTTACTCGGTTCTCATGCAATGTTTAAGCTGCCCAGATCATGGTTGCTGGAGCACTTGCCAGCTGTGTCCCCTGGAGGAAATGCTCAGGCTGAAAGTAAGCTGCAGTGACTATCTATGCTAAGATTATCCAGGGCAAAATGATAGGTCCAGAGAGCTCCCATAAGCAACCAGGAGGGAGCCTGATATTCTCAGGTCCCCTCAGGGACATGCCTACCCTTCCTGGCTGGCAGTGACACCCCAAGGATAGTGCCCACTTAGCACAAGGGAGGCCTTTGCTTTTGTGAGTGGAGAGAAAATACTTATTGTCCATCCTCACTGGTGCCATGTGCTACTCTGTGCCTGTGTACCTTCAAATTAGTTGTGCTGTGTGGAAGAGAGGACTCTGGCATCTCGCCCACTTGGTTAAGTGCTTGTTCAGTTTTGAGTCCCAAGAGGGAGCTCAGTCTGGTTCAAAGACAAGAGCAAGCAGGTTTCCTCCAGCCCAGGAACCACATAGCGACAACAGGCCACTCGTCATTAACAGCAAGCGAGCAGCGGGACTGAGGCATAGGGCCTCTTGGCCGCTGAAGAAATCATCTTCCACAAGCAAGACTGGTTTCTCAGAGCTGTGCAAGCAGAGCTGGGGGCCTTTCCCTCTGTCATAGTCTCCTTGGGGATGTTCATTTTGTGCATAGTTTCTGCAGGCACAAAGCAGAACCTTTGCTTGGGTTCTGGAGGCAGGGGTTTGTCAGTGTTCCCCAAGAGCCTAATGCACAGAACTTGTTTGTGAAGATGTCCCAGAGTGTATGGGTTGGGGTCCCTAGAGTGGCATATCCCAAATATGTAGGGGAGTGTCTAGGGTTCCCTCCTCAGCCCCCAACCCTTGACTGGGGCAATTGTCAGGGTTCAAGGAAGGAGACATTTCTCTTTCTAGGGCTGCTCCTTTCTTCCATGGAACACCCCTGACCTCCAATGACCCTATGCCCTGTGCTCACCCCACCCACCCCTTCAGGCTTAGGTGTCCACAAGGCCCCTCCTCATTGCTTCATCTACACTCCCACAACCAAAGAGGGCTGAGTTCACGGGTTTTATTTCTTCAGCTTTGCCAGCAGGCCTTTGATTTGCTTCCAAATTAGGGGTTTGCTTTTGACTTCAAACGTCAGGAAGGTCACCAGGGCCACCTGGAGAGAAGCTGAGATGGCTACAAAAGAAAGGTGCAGCAAGTCACCCCCAGGATAAGAATTTGTTCCTTAGATGCTCCAGCTGTGGGGTGGAATATAATGAACCTGGGATGTTCTGGGTTTTTTTTTTTTTTGGTTTGGTTTGGTTTGGTTTGGTTTGGTTTTTGAGGGGTGTCTTGGGTAGGGGCACATTCAGCTGTGATCAGGGATTACTCTTGACTTGAAATCACTGCTGGCAGTACTCAGAGGACCATATGGGATGCTGGGGATGGAATGCAGGTCAACCACAGGCTGGCAAATGCCCTCTTCACAGTGTTATGACTCCAGTTTGTAATTGCACAGTGAGAGGGAGAGTTGTCGGACTGAGGGAACATGAGGCCTTTGGGCTATCATGTGGGTAACAGATATTCATGCCTGGACCACCTTTCTTGGGGTGTAAGCGATGCTCAGAGGTCATTCCTGGTGGTTTGTGGGAACCCTGCAGTGCTGGGTATAGAATAATAGGGTACTTCATGCAGCCCATGCTCTAGCCCTTTGAGGTCCTCCCTGGAGCCCACAGACATGACTGTCTTCCAGTTGGGGGTGTCTGGTGCCAATTGCTACTCGGCACCCAAGAGGAAGCTAAGACCTGGACAGAGCCCCCCAAAATAACAAGGACCCTCTCTATCCACATCCCTATGTTAACTCTTCCTGGGGTGTTGGGTGTGGGGAGCCTGAGTCTGCCAGGAGGATGGTCATTATCTTAATACAGTTGATGCTAAGGGGCCAGAGAGATAGCACAGAAGTAGGGTGTTTGTCTTAGACACAGAAGGATGGTGGTTCAAATCCCAGCATCCCATATGGACCCCTGAGCCTGCCAGGAGCGATTTCTGAGCATAGAGCCAGGCATAGCCCCTGAGCAGTGTTGGGTGTGATCCAAAGAAACAAACAAAAAAAAAAAAAATACACAGTGATGCTGGAGTGACAGGGGATTCAAGTGTTCAAGTGTGCTCATTTCTGAGGGGTACATGCCAGTGTCAGCATGTTCGAGGAACACTCCCTGCTACCTTTTCAGGGCTCAGAGGCTGACTCTACCCTGACCCCTGCTTCTCATGCATAGGGCTTTTCAGCATTCTTCAAAGGCATGTGTGTTCTGTGGGGCTGGTGTGAGGGGAGCTTTGGCAGGAAGGTTGAGAGCATGTATGTGGAGAATGGATGTTTATATATCGGGGAGTAGAGATAGGTGGGCATGGTTTGATGTGTGTGTACAAGGAGTGAAGATATGAGGATTGTGTGGGACATAGGTTTGGGATGTTTGGATGTGAGGGTTGTGTGAGGTGTGTGCGGTATATGTGTGAGAAGCACTTACGCCAAGTGTGTTTAAGGCAGTGCTTCTCAATTATGTTTGTCATTTTCTGCATCCCTGTGCAAATGTAAATAGTATCTGCTAAAAAAAAAACTTTAACCTGCAAAACAAAAATATATAAAATAATCTGAGCTGATTTTTTATAATCAGAGGTGATGTTTGGATTAATGGCTACAATGAGCACATTTTGCAATGCATAGCTTTTGGAAGCGGGGTTTGAAGCAGGACACAGCAACCCTCAGCTCCAGAGACAGAGACATAAACACGGCTTGTTTAGCTTGTTATGACAATGTTCGCCGAGGTCAAACGCGCCCCCCCTTTCCGGAGCCTCACACTCCCCCCCGGGGGGGGGGGCAAGCCCCACTATTTGAGAACCACTGGTTTAAGGTGTATGTGTGTGAGGTGTGTCTTGTGATGTGTGTGTGTGTGTGTGTGTGTGTATGGTGGCGCCAGTAATAAGATATGTAAGTGTGAGGGGTGAGTGTGAGTGGTTCCTGTGTGAAGTATGTGTGTATATGGGTGGTGTCCAAGTCAGCTATGTTTCTCCATGGTGCCTTTGTGAAGTATGTGTGTAGGAAGGTGGTGCTTAGTGAGGTATGAATATTGGGATGCATTGTGGGGGCACTGGGGTGACACATCTTTGTTCCTTCAGTGAGATGTATTCTTTGGGCCAGCACCCCCACTCTGTCTTCTCCATTGATTAACCCAACTTCAGGAGACACCTGCATGGCCTGTGGCTGGCTGTCCTGCCATCTGTCTGCCTGTGGGTCCTGCCCACCACCGCCACATAAGCAGATAGGCTTCTGCATTTGCCCCCCCCCCAGGCTGGTATGGCCAGAAAGGAAGGGAGGGGGTCTTTGACTTGCACAGCCCTAAGGCTGTGAAGGTGCTGTGGCCAGATGCAGGGATGCAACATATATATGACTCTTTTCCCAAAAGGGGAAACTGAGGCTGAACAAGATGGATCTCCCAGAGTCCTGGAACCAGTGAGCAGGAATTGGGGTTGCCCCAGGGAGCTGCTGCACCTGTGCAGTCCTGCTGCCCCCGGAAGTGGATGGGCCATAGGCTTATCTGCTGGGCACTCCCCTGGCCCCTCTGTTCATGGGAACACAGCTTCCAGGAACAGCACATGCAGCTACCCAACTTCCCTGTGCCTATATTGGAAACTGCACAAAAGATTCATTTCTAGTCCCAGTTGTGAAGCCAGCCCAGCAAGGGGGACAGATGGACACCCCAAGCCGATGTTCCCTAGATGAAGGAGCTTGATCTTTCCTTCCCACATCTAGAAATTCACTGGAATTAATGATGTCCCCATCCTCTCACTTCCCTCCTGCCTGTGATGCTTCCCCGTACCACACTGTCCGCCTACAGCAAACCAGGATATACTGACATGGGCAGCCCTACTGGGGTTTCTGTGCTCACAGCTAGTGTCAGACTTAAGCAGTTTCAGAACCCTGGACAGATCCCTCCACTGTGATGGAGCTGGAACAAGATCACTCCTCCACTAGCCTAGAAACCTCCCTGCAGTGTTTCAAGAGAGGTCGTGTGTGTTGTCACAGAGCGGCCAAACATTTCATTGACTTCTCACCTGCTCGGAATTTGTTCTCTGCAAACTGTTGTGCCCAGTCACTCCAGCCTCTTGCATGAAAGAGAATCTCCCTGCAACTTAACGGCTGTTAGCACCAAGATTGAGAATTGGCTGAGGCTTGTTTACATAAAAGGAGGTATGGCTGTGGCAAAGACGATTTTCATTTTCATAACAGCCCACTAGCAAACCCTATGCCCTTCTGAGCCCCAGAGCATAGGATACTTTCTACTTCAGGCAGCCTGTTTCCAGCTAGAAACCAGTCAGGGAGAGATTTGATTTTGAACCCTGAACTACTTATTTCTGCCTGACGCACGGCCTGAGAACAATTCTTTTCTGAGCATTCTAGCAGTGCCTCCCTTGCACCTTATTGGCTGGCTGCAGCTTCAGGGCTCAGGCCCTGCACTGCTACTCTGGCCCAAGGCTTTGGAAATGAACCTGACACTTGATTCCTAATGGGGTGGAGTGCTTACCAGGCACTGGCACTGCTCAGAGGAGGAACCGCCAGGGATACTCCCAGAAGTAGTTGGCAGCAGGTATAGTGTCTGGTTCTATTCTTGGCACTGGATAGGTTCCCAGAACTATCAGGAGTAAGCCCTGAGTGAGAGAGAGCGGGCAGGAAGGGAGGGAAAGAGAAAGAATGAGAGAGAGAAGAGGAAGAAAGAAACTCTCTGCCTTTTGTGGTGCTCAGGATCTGGATCTGTGTGCTGTTTCTGTTTTAGGGGAATTCGTACTCACTGATGTTGGGAGGTGGGTGATTTGACAACCGTGCTCAGAAGTTGCTCACAGCAGTGCTCAGGAGTCTTGCCACGTACCATGTTCACTCATCGTCCTTTGAGCTATCTCCTCCTCCCCCAAATGTTGTGCCTTTTTTTTTTAATTTTCAAGGAAGTCTGTTTCCTATCCCTGAAATACAAATCTTCTACCATCTGGATGTCACCCCCTTGTCGAGAGAGAACATGCCCACCACCCTCCCCAAATGTGCCTCTTCCTGCCAACTCCCTTTTTTTTTTTTTTCTTTCTGCTCCTGCTCCACTCTCTAGCTCAAACCAGCCCTTTTCCCTTCACACCCCATGTACTTCATGACTAACCCCTGTCTGCAGCAGAAGAGCTGGGGCATTCCCAGAGGGCAATGGGTTCAAAGGTCAGGATAGACAGGTCAAAGGATGCCAGGGGCAGGATTTGAAGTTCAGCTCCCAGCAGAAGTGACTGTTGTGCTTCTATGTGCTTCTAAGCCCAGAGCTGGCCTTGTCGCATTCCCATAACCTGATGGGCCCCTGTCAGAGGGAAAGTGTGGGTAGCCTTCTCACTCCTCCCGTACAAGCTGATGCCCCCACAATACACCCTGACTTTGAGCATCTTGGTCCTTTTTATTCTCACTACCAAAAAATATATCAGTATATAGATATGTATATTTGTAGTGATTCAGAGATGACTCAGAGAGCTGGATTCCATCCCTGCAATACTTTAATCTTTTCCCCCTTTTCCCCCCACCCTTCCAATGCCACCAGGTATGAACCATAGAACAAGCCAAAAAAAATTATTTTTGGGGCCCGGGAGATAGCATGGAGGTAAGGCGTTTACCTTTCATGCAAAAGGTCATCGGTTCGAATCCCGGTGCCCCATATGGTCCCCTGTGCCTGCCAGGAGCAATTTCTGAGCATGGAGCCAGGAGTAACCCCTGAGCACTGCCGGGTGTGACCCAAAAAACAAAAAAAAAAAAATTATTTTAGTAAAGTGTTTTTTTTTCTGCTACAGAGTCTGTTGAGAAATCTGGGTGGGGCTAATGGGGAGCGTGGACACACACACACACACACACACACACACACACACACACACACACACACACACACACACACCCCACCTTTTTTTTACCTCTTCTCATCTGGATGCTTCTTACACT
>PVKC010035786.1:0-13264 GCA_004027635.1 Crocidura indochinensis | reverse complement strand
ATAATTGCTGCCATCAAAAGCTAGACAGGAATAAACAAGTTACTGGCACCAAGGAGATGTTAGAAGTAAGATTGACAAAGTAGACTAGCCAGCAGGAGACTTTTGGCAGTTTTTTTATACTGTTTCTTCCTTTGTTAGAAAGAAACGCTGAGGCCTGATTTCTAATAATGGTCAAATAGAAAGAGTGCAGTGTCACCTCCACATTGGAAGTATGACAGTAATCCATGCAAATCGTCCATGATAGACCTCTAGGCGAGCCTTCTAGCTGATGTTTCTTGGAAGAAAAAGTTAGACTGCATCAGAAAAGCCAGAAAGACACATCTGGTGCGTGCCACCCTAAGTGGGGGTTACACTGAAGTATTCCAATGGTCTCATAATAGCAGACATAGTCAAATGGAAGGTGGATAAATTAGAGTATTTTGTCAAGGCTTACAATGTTGAGGACTATATTTGAAATCTAATATGATAAAACTCTAAAAGTCAAAACTTGGGAGACAAAAATATATCTTCAAGAACTCCTATGGACAAAAATTTAAATTATTTGAATATAATTATAGGCCTCTGATGAGCAGCTGTTGAATATCCTTTAAGTCTAAACAGTTGTATCCATTGCTGCAGGTTTCTCTGCAGTATAAAAGACAATAAAGTATTTTGTATTTCTCCTCTTCCACTAAGTTTATTTTCTTCTCCTCACTATTCATTGGCACTAAGAAGTTCAGGATGTCAACTTATAAGAACATAATATTTCTTCTTGTAGATATTCTAAATGGTATTCAACTCCCAAGAGACCCTCAGCTTGAGGACACTGCCAGATCCCTGGCTTCTGTGAACCATTTCTCAGACACCACAAGACCATAGTGTGGGATAAAACTGTGCTTTGAATTTTATCCCCTTCCCTGACTATCTCAAAATATTCAAAGGGATGTCTATATTTTCTTTGTATGTTTTGTAAACACATTTGTTAATAGTTATAATTCTTAGTGTTTATTCACATATGTAGAGGTAGATTCGCCTATCCAATCTTTTGATCTGCTTAATAAGAAACTCTAGTAGAAAATTCTTGGTTGGGATAGGATCTCAAGTGAAAATCAGCTTATAGAGATTGTTTAGCTTGTTATCTTTACCCCCATACGCACCAGCAATATAATATTACATTGTTCCTTTTTGTATAGGCACACTATCATGGTGAAATATTACATATAGAAAGAAGTTCTTATCTAATAGAAATAGGGACTCATACATTTTATAGTACAGGGGCACCTTTTAACTTGAACATTTGTCATGGTGACTTGACTTAAGCCTCAATCAATCAGACATTGACTATCCAACCCAAGACCTTTGACCCCAACATATTAACTGGCAGTTTTCTGCACCAGCAATAGGAATCAAATTCCCTCTGAAAGAAGCTCAAATGCTGCCTGGAACAAACCTCCTCCAGGGTAGGTTCATATAACACCCTGAAGATGAGGAAACAGCAACAACTTGCTCTAAGGATAGTTGTCCTGCCTCGCTAACTAATGGTGAGATGAAATAAGAAGACACTCTGTTATAACCTGGTTTTGACTTAGGATCTGTGCAAAAACCAAGATTGGTAATTATAGAAGACCAACTACTATAAACATTTTCCTGGGCTCCAAAATAAGGATCTGCAGGTCTGAAAGCAAACCTCAACTCAGGAATTAAACTATACAGTGAATAGATGCAAGAATAGGTTTAGAAAATCCAACACTCAGGCCAGGAATCCCACCACAAAAGTCTTTTGCTCCTAAGAAGGAAAGCAGCTTAGTGGAGGAAAACCAAAAAATGAGTCCCTTTCTTTCGAAAACCCAAGTTTTTATTCACAAGATTCAGGCCACAATCTAGGGTAGAGAAGGAATAACAAGTAGGAAATAATTCAATAATATCATCACTAGATCACACCTTAGGGTGGAGTATGAACATAAATTAGGGTGGCACCAGTAACCAAAAGACTACTACAATTGCAACAGAGTAAAACTTCTCCTGTGACCATAAGAAAGACCTTGGAGTTGGACAATTAGCATACTCAGAGCATGTAGCCGGTCTTATGACAATATGCTTCAGGGTAGAGACATTCTGTGATTGCTTTGTTTGTTTGTTTTTAAACCATGGGTATTTCCTTTCTAATTTCTTCAACTTTTACTGAATCAAAGCAGGAAAAATATGTGCCCATTTTTTTTAAATTTTATTTATATCTTCTAAATCGGGGTACCCATCTTACTCATTGAACTTTGGAACATGAATGACTTTGTTTTACCTCATATTTCTATGTCTTTCTACAAATTAAGAAAAGGATGATATATGGATGGGACCCAGCTGCCAAGTGGTCTCAGTTTCATTGGGTGGAAAAAAAATGGTCAGAACTAAATACCAAGATAAAGTCAACTACAATAAAATCAAGAGACCTAAATTATAACAAGCTAAACACAAAATGTACCTGTTGCACTGGTTGATCTTGGGCTAAGGGTGGATGTATGGGATACATGCTAAAAACTCTAATGAGAGAGTTTAACACTGGTGATGAATGGTCCTAATCACTGCCACTATATTCCTGAAATACAACTAGGAAGGATTTGTAATTCACCTGGTATCAATAAAAAATTTTAAAGCAAATTCAAACTTTAATTGCTCAAATACTGTGCATGCAATGTGTATACAATTACAACACATAATTGATTATTCTTAATGTTCTTACACTGACATTTCTGTTTTTCTTTGATAACTGCTACATATAAACTTTAATGTTGCTTATTATCTAAGGAAATCTAAATATGTAACATTCAAGAGTAGAAATGAAAGTGCTATAATTAAGAGCGTGACTCATAACCAACACCTCAAAAGAGTGTGTAAATATGCAACATGATATACAATGCCCAGTGAGCATGAAAACTACATAAAATGCACCTCTGTCTATAGTGCATATATGTGTCATTTACAGTCAACAGAGAGATAGGAAAGGGGTAAATAATTTTACAAATTAAAAATACATATTACTTTAATACATATTCTGATGTTCTATTACATGCAACAAAAAGTTGGATTAGGCCAGTATATATTTGTCTCAAAATCTAAAATTGCTATGTGCTTATTCTTGCTTTTTTGGCATACTCTGGAACAGTATTAATAGTAGAATCAAATAAATGCCACTGCTTTTCATATGAGAAATTAATCTGGCTATTTACTGGGACCTCCTCTGGTATTATTGACTAGAATGTCTAGCTGTGCCTTTTAATTTTGTCTTATTTATTTTATAACACTGGCATAAGGATTAATTTCAAAACTAACTATAACCAAGCTCAGGAAAAAATTTCAATGTCTCATCTACCTTCTTCATAAACATTAAGAATCAATAGTTCTACTTTCCATTGCAAAAAATAAAAACAATAAACAATAAACTTTAATGTTAATGAGAGAAAATAGTCTATAATCTTGCTATATTTTAATGTAGTAAATGGTAGCTGGCATAATCCACATTACAAAAACTATTTGAGCCCCTCAATATTTAAAATCAAATCATTTGACTAAGTGGTATAGACTATAAACATGATCATCTGTTTTGGTCTCCATAGCACCTGACTCAAAGTGTTTGTTGAAAGGATTAATAAAAGTTTCAGTGAAATTTTACATTGGAATCAGATTTTTTGAAATTATATAACAATGAGTAAATAGCAAATGCCACCAGTGTGAGAAAACACATATATATATATTTTTCCTCCCCAAATAAATGAAAATAAATAGAAAGGCTGCAATGAAAAAGGCAGTGCCAAGAGATTGCTTCAAGATGAGGGTTGAACATACTTACTTGCAAGTCTTTATAATATGTGCAAGAGTGTAGTCAGGATTATTTAATTTTGCTCATGTAGCACCCTTTGAAAATTCCTTTCCAAATCCCCATCCTACTACAACTCTAGTATAAAGCTCTTATGTGTGCTTTACAGCATTAAAAACAAAATTTTATTGTGCTCAAAATGAATTACAAATATTTCACAGTAATATTTAAGGCACATAGTGACAATGAATGAGGGGCCCACCACCAGTGTGATCCTCCTTCCACTCCTGTCCCTTCACTTTTTTAAGTCTGATTGCCTTTGAGAGGTTTTCAAAACAAAAAAGTGATTTTCGTTTCATTATGTAACATGATTACAAAGCAAAAATAAACCAACTGGACAAGTGAAAAGCCCACTATCATTTTTATATATAATCATAAATAAAAGACAAAGTCTTTTTTCCATTTTTGCAAGAGAAAGCAATGATAGTATCTGATATCATAGTCCTAAAAAGCAAGAACACAATGTGAGAAACAAATTGAGTGCAAGGAATAAGCAATTTGAGCAACAGTTTTAAGCAGTATGTGTGATTCACTCTCTGTTATAAACCTGTGCAATAAAATCTACTTTCCGCTGGAATATTTTTGATCTGAATTTCTCTCTAACTCACATTTTTGTTGAACCTCAATGTTGAAATCCCTGTTTCCATAATTTTTATGTGACTTTTCTGTTGCCTTAATTTCTTTTAAGGTCAGTTGTGCCTGAACATTCAGAGCACATGCAGCTATTTCTTTCTGATGGTCTCCACTTACCAATTTAGAATTACAAATGATCCTTCTGCAGATATAGAAAGAAATAATATGTAAAAATGAAAGGTAAAATCCATAATATATGTTTAATAAGCACCCTGAATATAAAATAGTTGATGAATGTAGAAAAAGCCTATGTAGACATTACTTAAGTGCTCTAAGGACTAAAATCTATAGTCTAACAAAATAAATGCCTTTTCATAAGGAATACTGAATAGGTCAGATAACAACAGCTCTCTAAAGATAAGTTTATGCCTTAATTCTTTAATTTTGTGAAATTTACCCTATCTTACAAAAGACTAAGAATTAACTTATATGGAAAAATGTATTACTACGCAAGGAAACACTTTAGAGCATCTATTCGAAATCTAATCACATGCATTTTATAGGGAGAAGTTCTGAGAAAGGCTACATAAAAGAGAAAAAAGTAGCTTTTAAAAGGTAAAAAAGTACTGCAATATGACTTTAGATACAAAAATGTCTAAAGATACCAGAAACAAAAAAGTTTGAATACATTTTAAATGAGAATATAACTTTGACTACATTAAGTTAAAATTAAAATGAAACAAAATATTTCCAAATGTGGAATGAAAGCTTAAATAGATAAAATAGAGTACATTCATAATTGTGATTACCAAGACTTTAATTTCTGAGTTCTGCCTTTCAAATAGGAGTTAATAAGTGCCTGTTATTTAATATTTCTGTTTTCATTATAGTTTGTCATGGTTTTTCTAGGAAACTAGTAAATAAAGTAAATGCTATAGTCAAATTACATATTTCTCTTAAGTTTCAATTTATGAGTGTGTAAGCATTTATATGTAAGTATATGATCATGTATATATATGATGGTAAAAATGATTACTGACACTACTCATTAAAATAGTAGGGATTTCAATTGAAAAATAAAATCCAATTCATATTGTTCCTCAGAATAAGAAGTGAGTGATGAATACATTTCTCTTATATAGTCATTCATTTATAGTGTGTGAGATGCTTAAATTAGCAACAAGTGAGTGTTTCTAACATTGAGGGAACTGTTGATTACACACATGTAGATATTAAAACTCACAAAATAAATATCCTGTTGCAGCAGAAGGCACTAGCATACCATGAATGTTTAAAAGGAATGTGATAACAATCACTGTAAACATCTGTCTGTATTTCCCAGGATCTTGACACAATTCCTATATTTTGGCTAATTTGCCACTACACCATCTGTTGGAAGATTGATTGATCACTAGTGATTGAATTATTGGTTAAGTAGTACTTATGTTTATTATTATGTGCATAAAAACAATACTTTAAAATTATATTTAATTTGAATTAATTTTAGGTGACAATAGATGTCCCACAGCCCCATTTGTCTATAGCAATGGGAAATAGAAAAGAACAAAGATGCAATCATATAATCAGTTGTATAGGGCAGGAGAGATAGCATGGAGGTAGGGAGTTTGCCTTGCATGCAAAAGGACAATGGTTCAAATCCTGGCATCCCACATGTCCCCTGAGCCTGCCAGAAGCAATTTCTGAGCATACAGTTAGGAGTAACCCCTAGGTGTTGCTGGGAGTGACCACCCCCAAAGAGACAACAAAAAAAATCAGCTGTATAGCATGACCAGAAAATTACATTACACATATGAAATCAAACAACTGTAACAATTGTTATACAAGCTGTAACACTCTCCGTTAGACACTTTTCATAGGACACTTACCAAATTCTGAAACTTTACTCTTAAAAGCAACAGATTATACCTACTGATTGAGTAAGTAACTATCTGATCAGCAGCACTCCTAATTTTATTTGCTTGTTTGTTTTTGTTTTATGTTTCGGGGCCACACCAGATGATGCATGGAGTTATTCCCGGCTAAGCGCTCAGAAATCGCTTTTGCTTTGGGGATTGTATGAGATGCTGGGGATCAAGCCAAGGTCTGTCCTGGATCAGCCGCCGGCAAGGCAAAAGCCCCACAGTTGCAGTATCTCACAGGGCCCATATTTGTAAATAGGAACCAGTAGTGGGTACATAAAGGTATTATGGTCAAGCACTATGAGCATTCTCTCAATTTGATCTATTTAAGCATCTTTTATATTTAGAAATGTAATATCTCAAATTTAATTTTAAGCTTACCACTCAAAATCAAAGAAACATTTTGTCACTATGCTAAGAATTCAGGTTATAGGGGCCGGGAAGGTGGCACTAGAGGTAAAGTGTCTGCCTTGCAAGAGCTAGCGTAGGATGGACCGTGGTTGGATTCCCCAGTGTCCCATATGTTCCCCCAAGCCAGGAGCAATTTCTGAGTGCATAACCAGGAGTAACCCCTGAGAATCAAACGGGTGTGGCCCAACAACCAAAACAAAAAAGAATTCCAGTTATTTTATTTAAGTAACTGGTTTGAGGTTATTTTTTAAAAATATAATTAAAACGTTTGGGCCACAGTGATAGCACAACAGGGAGGATGTTTGCCATGCACAAGGCAGCTCTGTATTTTATCTCCAGCACCCCCATATGGTTCCCTGAGTCTGCCAATACTGATTATTTAGTGCAGAGCCAGGAGTAACCCCTACATACAGCCAAATGCTACCCAAATACAAAAAAAAAAAAAGATTAAAATTCTTAAATATATGACAGTCAAAGAGATAATACAGCAGGTAGCATGCTTGCATTGCACTTGGTCAATCCAGGTTTGATCCGCAGACCAGGCCAGGAATGATTCCTGAGCATAGAGTCAGAAGTAAGTTCTGAGAGACTCTGGGTGGGACCACTCCTCATCTCAAAACACAACACATCCTAAATATTGTTTATCCTACTAGCATATTTTAACGTACTTTTTTGTTTGATTTTTTTTCAGGTAAAAGTTTGCCTTTGAGGCTGGATCTGTTCTCTTTGGATCTGTATCTGTTCTCATGAATGAACTATTGGAGGGAGTTTAGGGTCTATAAAATATGTTGAGGATCAAATCCAGGTCAGTCAACTGCAAATAATGTAAGTCACATACCTACTGTACTATAGCTCTAATCACTCTATTTAATTTTTTAAAACAAACAAAAAACTATAAATTGATTCTATAACCTCTCATAAGATATGCATAAAATTTTTGTTTCTTTTTGGTTTGCTTGTCTGTATATTTGGGGACCACATTGTTAATATACATAAGATTTATTCCTGGTTCTATATTCAGGGATTACTCCTGGTTCATATTTAGCTAAATTCATTGTGCTAAAATCAAGCCAGTGTTGGCAGCAAGCAAGATAAAAGTTGATCTGCAATATAAAATTTATGAATATCTATCCCTACTAGATAAGAACTTATTTCTCTGCATAATATTTTCCCTTTTTAATGTATCTATGCAGAAAAAGAACAATACTATTGTAGAATTACATTTTGTAAGGTTATATTTTCTCCTAGACTGGCTGATAATAGATTCTCAAAGAGCTCCCAGAACGGGAGATTCCCATTCCCCTATCCCCTAGGACAAGGAAGCGATCCTGGTAATATTTATCTGCAGCAAATAATTTACACAGACAGGAGGATAAAAAGACCAGGAGGTTGGACGCAGAATCCTTTCTCAACCTGCTAAGTAGCTCCAAAATGCCCAGAGTCTGCCAGCTAGCTGCCCTAAAGACCCTAACCTTCTAGACACCTATTTATTAGGGTTCCAACAGCGCCCTCCACCAGGAAGGTTGTAGGTGGTGAAGCAGGCAGGAAAACTGATAATTGAAAATAAAGCCTCCATTTACCTAAGATACCGTATCATACTACTGGTGCATATAAAGGTAAAAATAAAAAGCTAAGAAATCCCTATAATCTGGTTCTAATATAAACTGAGACCCAAGAGAAACTTATCTACTTGAATTTCCTACTAAATAGATTAAAAAAAAGGAATGGGTAAAACTACCCCTACCAAAGGAACTAGACAATAAAAATATACATATTAAAGAAATACAATTAAATAAATATACAAAGTAGATGTACATATTTCCTTTAAATCTTTAAACTAGTCTGGAGTGGGAGGTATAAAATCTAGAGCACAGCTTCAACCTGTGACATGGTCTTGCGTAGTTTGAAAACTGGCTCATATCAGAAGTTTCATATCAGGAAATGTTGCAGTGGGGGCATTCACCCTGAACATTTCTTATAGTGATTTGGCATAGGCTTCAGATGATAGGACATCAGTTATTCACCCCTGAACCTTGAATTCCATATATAGAATCAGCACAGTTTTCTGCACCACCACCAGGAATTAGATTTCTACCAGAAAAGGTTCTAATGGTGTCCTGGTACCAACTTGTTCTAGAGTGAGTTCATATGACATCCTGACTACTTGGAAACAGCAATAACTTGCTTCAGGGCAGGATTCACTGTATTGCCTCTTAAATGTGAGATAAAACCAGAAGATACTCTTGATATTCTTCATGAAACGAGCATTATATATTTAGCCCTAAATAACCCTTTGAATATTATGAGAATTTTCAGATATAATTATATGTGTAAATTCTTTAGGACATAATTTCAATTAAAAATGGTTGTAATCATAGAAGGAAATATTTATATCTTGTGGGTTTTGTGTCCTTTGGGTTCTAAAAGTATGATACAACTGGGCTAGAGTATGCTAGAGATCTCACATTTATTTCTCAAACTCTGAGAGACTAATTGAGTGAGGGAATTCACACTGTGAAGCAGCTACCACTGGTTTTCAAGCTAGCAGCATCACAGAGGGTTTTATTGCTACCAGAGCCTGGCCTAGGTTGTGACCTAGGTCTAAATTTACATATTGATTTTTTTTGTTTGTTTTTTTTTTGGGTCACACCCGGCAGCGCTCAGGGGTTACTCCTGGCTCCATGCTCAGAAATTGCTCCTGGCAGGCACAGGGGACAATATGGGGCACCGGGATTCGAACCGATGACCTTTTGCATGAAAGGCAAACGCCTTACCTCCACGCTATCTCCTGGGCCCCTACATATTGATTTGTAAGCATGATCTCACAGGACTTGAATATGAATAAGGAAAATACGGAAAATATAAAGTTAAAATTTGAAAGCTGTTTCTAGAATTTTTTTCCACCTTGTGGGGTGGTTATATTATTAAATATAGATTCCTAGGCTTTCCTGTCTTATCGTGACCCTTTTTAGGGAAGAAAATCAGAAAACAAAAAAGTTAGAGATACAGGATAGGCAGATGGAATGTGTGTGTGCAGGGGGGCTGAGGATTGAACTTTACTGGTTAAGGGTTTAGTCCTGGCTTTGTGCTCAGAGGACACTCTTAATGTTGCTTGTGAGTTCACATACATTGTTGAAGTAAAATGGAGCCTGTCCCATGCAAAGCAAGCTCTTGCATCCTGTTCTATCTTCATGACCCAGAAAGTTCTCCACGTAAAATTACGAACAGAAAGGTGCCACCCATCACAAAATACGCCCAAGGCTATTACATCTTCATTCTGTTGCCTTACCTGAATTGGTTCAATAGCTCACAGGGGGCTATATTCCTCATTTAGGGATGCACTGTTCAAGTTTTAAAATCTCTATTAGTTACTGTCACAGTAATTTTGTGATTACATCATTATATTCATAGTGATCCATTAAGTTACTAAAGTTTGACTTAGCCTCCCTAAAAGGCAAGAATTTTTAATAAAAATCATATTAATTAATAATAATGGCAAGCAACGGTTCTCTGGTTGAGATTTGTCTTACACTACTGCCAAAGTATGTAACTAAATTTTAGCTCATCTACTAATTAATTCACAGTATTAGTATTGTTTTTATTACATTAAAGTCATAAAAATTACTTTAGGAGTCACTACATGTTTAATATCTGATTAAAGCAATTTAAGAAGAACATTCATTGGTTTGTAAGAAATTAATAATTAATTGTGTGATAAATTTTAATATAATTTTATTCTCTTAATAGTCAATATGAACTTTGAAGTAAGACAATTTTTATATTTATGTTTATTTATCTCAAAATATTCAGCCATTTTGAGAGTTAATTACTTCATCTTTGAATTATTTTGTTATATAGTATTATATAGAGTAGGATATTCTTTTAGTATATATTCCTATGTCTTATATTGCAATATTAAATTTATGCTAGATCAATAACATCGAGAGACAAAAATTTTAAAACTATTTTTTCTCCCAGAAATAAAAAAAGCCATGCCAGACGAAATACATGCAAATAGCTTCAAACTCTCTTTGATCTCTCAGAAAATTATGGCACCTAAGGGAGGCCTCTTAGGCTACTTAAGGTTAATCACTGATGCTAAAAGTTAATTGTGATCAATCCTTTGTCAAAAGCTTCACTATTGTAGATTCCCATTAATGACAACCATTTCCAATAAGCTTGCAGACTAAAATGAGTTTTAAATATATTATTTCCCATAATCAGTGATCTCAATATATACAGGAACTATATAATAAATATATAATCATTATATTTTTCCTCAATGTATATCAATTTTTAAATTTGAGAATACATGAGAGTAAATTAAAATTGAAGGGTTGCTAAAATACAGATTCGTGGGCTCCCCAATGAAGTTCAAATGCATTATGAAACAAGAGAATATGGATGCCTCACAAGGGTCCCATGCATTCCTATTCACATCGGGCAGTCTCAGTTATCATCTCGAATTTTTCCTTTTCTGTGCTAACTTTGCTTATTAAAATATATGCAGAAAATCAATTCCAACCTCTCTTTAAATCAGAGATTTTCACAGATAAGTTTCTTTTTTTGTTTGTTTGTTTTGTTTGTTTTGGGGTCATACCAGCAGCACTCAGGGATTACTCCTGGCTCCATGCTCAGAAATCTCTCCGAGCAGGGACCATATGGATTGCGGGGATTTGAACCAATGACCTTCTGCATGAAAGGCATACGCCTTACCTCCATGCTAACTCCCCGACCCCAGATCCTTTTCTTGAGTGTTCATTATCAGAACGTCTGAATCCTTCTATCTCTAGCCAGATCTTTAAACCTTATTGTTCCAAAAGTGATTCTCTAGCCTTAAATAGGATAAACTGGTTGAAATAGTGAGTGACCACAATTTTTCATAAGATTTTAATAAAATAAAACACAACAGGAGTCTTAGCGGTTTGGCCATTGCATCTTAGTTAGGAACAACTAATCGTGAGCTGGTCTTTATGGCTCTCATCTTTATTGTCTCTGGGCATTATTACAATAATGTCTCTTATTTTTCTTAAAACCCATAGATGAATGAGATTTTTCTGTATCTTTCACCTTCTGACTTATTTCACTCAGCATAAAAGTTTCCATGGCCAGTTCACGATATGAAATTCAACGCAAAGATTGGTGAGCGAGTGCAGTTAGAGAAATAACCATGCTAGCAATGATCATTAACAATGACAATGTTAATGAATGAGATAAGTACTATGCCTGTCATTTGACAGGCATGGTGTGGGGGAGGAGAGAGATGGGGAGCATTGGTGGTGGGAATGTTGCATTGGTGAATGGGGGATGTTTTTTTTTATGACTGAAACCTACTACAAACATGTTTGTAATCATGGTGCTTAAATAAAGATAATAAAAACGTATATATTGAGGGCTGAGGTGTGCTATTCCTGCACACAGCTGAGACAAATAAAATCCCACCCCCAAAATAAATTCAGAATAAGTTATTATGTTGATTTCAACTTTCCAACTCTCTTGAAACAAACTGCATTAAATATATATATTTTTGCCTCATGCCTTCCACAGTGCATACCCAGTACAAAGAGTTAAAACATCTCAGAAATAATATTAGATCATTACCTCATTAAGGTAATTAAGATCATTACCTCATATTGACATAATTATCTCTTTCTTGGGAAGGTGAGTTCTGATCATTTCTCTAGTTCACATGTAAATATGATATTTGATATTTTGATAAATAGGAATATTGGTCCAAAACAATCCAAAAAGAAGAACATAAAGAAGCTGAGTGAAAAACAAGAAACTTATTACTATGATTATTTAGTAAACAGAAATCAGATGAGAGGTGACACTCAAATACATATTAACATTTTTTATTAGTGGCATGATAAGGTAAACATTAAAATATTTCTATTCCATTGTTAAATTTTGTTTGAATCGTTTAAATTATTTCTTATAATAAAGTTACTTATATCTTATGAAAATTTAAAAGTAAAGTACACTCCTCAACTAGTGTGAAAAAGGCATCCATTTTATAGGTTACTCACAGAAGTAAGGGCTTATTTAGATCCACTATGTCAGCTTTGTGGTAGTTGCAATAGCAGCTGATTTTGGTTTTTATATCTTATTGGTTTTGTTGTGTTTTGTGTTTCGTGTTTTTCTGAACAATTTTAAGTACAACTAGGATTATTGTTTTAAAAAATACTATTTGAAAATAGCAACTATAGCAATAGCACAGCAGAAGGGCTTTTGCCTTGCACGCGGTTGATCCAGGATGGACTTTGGTTTGACTCCCGCCTTGATCCCCAGCGTCCGCTATGGTACCCTATGGTCCCTGAGCTAGGAGTGATTTCTGAGCTCATAGTCAGGAATAACTCCTGAGCATCACTGAGTGTGGCCTCAAACCAAACCAAACCAACCAAACAAACAAAAACTATTTGAAAATGCTGACATGGGGGCCCGGGAGATAGCATGGAGGTAAGGCGTTTGCCTTTCATGCAAAAGGTCATCGGTTCGAATCCCGGTGCCCCAT
>PVKC010035785.1:0-13376 GCA_004027635.1 Crocidura indochinensis | reverse complement strand
GAAAAAGTACATAGGAGTTCCAAGCTGAGCGTCCATTCTTATTAGCACAATGAGACTGAAGTTCCCCAAAATGGTGAATAGATAGATAAAAAGAAATGTCAAGAAAAGACTGACTTTTAGTTCAGGATGATTTGCAAACCCAGACAATATGAAGATGGTCACCTCAGTGAAATTTTTTCCAGCCATTGTCATCAACTCTATCCTTTCATATACCTGCCGAGTAACAAGAACTATAGTTAATGAGGAGTCTTACAATCCTAATAATCACCTTTGTTGATCTTCTTAACACTCAAATGTACAGATCAAAAATAGATGTTTAATGATAACATTAGCTATGCAGACAATTCCTATGTTTGTATAAAATATATCTCTCACTGTGTCATGAACATAATGTGGGCAAAATTAAGGAAATCATTTTTACATATTAATAATAAAATATTTGGGGGATAGTGCTACAGATAGAATGCCTGTGCTGCAAATAGCGGACCTCGATTCAATCCCAGCACCCAGAATGATCTCCTGATCCCCACCAGGAGTGATATCTGATCTCATATAAAGGAGTACATCTTGAATACCACTGAGCATGGCTTAAAAATAAAACAAAACAAATTATACCTAATTTTATTATATTTTCTGTTGTTAAGAACACAAAGAAAATTAAACTATAACAAAGTCAATTTTTTCTGTGCATGCTTAGGGAATTTTTTTTCCAATCTAGAGCTTTCAGTTGCATAAGATACCTAGTATATTTTGTTACTAACAAAATATCAATTAACAAAGTAATAATAGTTTCAAGTCAATGATTATAGGCAAATTTTCTCAGAATTAATTAGATTAAGATGTGAGGAAATAATCATAAATTTTGCATTTGGAACATAGATTGTAATTTGAGCTCAGTAACCTAACAAGTTAACTGTTTAACTTTAATGAAATATGTCGAGAGACTATAAATTAAACATTTATCAGTACTTTATCAATACTGACTTGATATATTAACATACATAATTATGAACAATATCCCATGTTTATCAATTTATTGTTTAACAAGAATTTGCTCAATAAATTTACATTGTCTGTCATTAATGCTATTTGGGTAGGACACACAGACACAGATCTATGAAAAACAGAAGGATCATACAATTAACTTACCTGCAATATATTATCCAAATGAATTCATCTTCTTTCACATATATTTTCTGATATTTTGATTTATTTTTATAATTAGAAAATGAAAAGAGAAGCATTTCATACTATTAAGCAATGCATAAGGAATATGGGTATCTAGTATTTTTCTGATCTACAAGAATAAAGCTTAGAAAGTGTTAAAATACATAAGAACTGAAGTTTCACATTCTACACACAGATGTGAAAATGTTATGTGAAAATGTTCTTGAGTAGAGAGCACTGTCTCCTAAACAAAAAACTTATTTTACTTGTAATATGTTTGCAATAAATATTTTGGATATTTAGGTCACATTCCTGATTAATGTACATTTAAGCTTCCATTAATGGTATAAGGATAATTACTGCTTGAAATTAAAATATAATATTAATTATCACCTATCATTGCTTTCAGGTAGTTTTGATTGTGATCTTTTTTAAAGTAGTACTATTGAAAAATTATTGTCTTTTATACCAGCTTCTATTCCTCAAACTCTCACACTTCCAAACTTCTGTCTGAAGGGTTTGGTCAATTAGCATATTTAATCTCTTGAGATCTGAAACTTAATTGTACTTATGGTCCATTTATAACTTTCCTGGGACCTATGTTCTTTAGAAATGATTAGAAATTCATATTGATTACTTATTTACATATGGATTTGAATGTCAAAAATAAAATTACATTAATATAATCAGCCAAATATGCATTCATAAAACAGAAAACATTATCAAATGTTTTAAGAAGTACCTGGTGTAAGGGAATATCAGAAAAAACTTTGGCCTATTTCAACATCTCCTTTATTCCTCCCAACAAAGGACTAACTTTGGACATGATTTCATAGAATTAGCCTATTTGAAATTTTGTAGCAGTTTATAAGTAACATGTGTGTTATTTAAACATTCAGAGATCTACCACTGATAATGTCCAAACAAATTAATCAGTAGAAAATAGTGTACCATATAAGAGAATAACCACAAAACCTGAATAAAAGTCAAAGTCATCTCCCAATTTGGTCAACAAGTGTCACTATTTGTTTCATTGATTGGATTGATTTGTTGGTTGGTTTGGGGTCAAACCCATTGGCGTTTAAGGGTTACTCCTGGCTCTACACTCAGAAATCACCCAGCAGGCTAGGGGACCATATGGGTTTCAGGGAATGGAATAGGGTCCCTCCTAGGTCAGTCGCATGCAAGGCAAATACCCGACTGTTGTGCTATCATTCTGGCCCCCATATATTAGGTATTTTATATTTTATATATTATTTATTTAGATATAATTTATTATATATATTTTTCTCTAAAACAAGGTGGCAATATTTACTCTAGGCAAAAGGCTACTTGGACATAGATAAAATTTATCATGGGATATGCTTTCCAAGGTGACAGAAATCGGGCATCAAAAAGCATTTTTCAGGCATTAAGGTCCAAAGGTTCACACCTCTGAACTTCAGGTTAACTTTATAAAAATCAGGTTACAGATACTAAACCTCATTAAAAAAATCTAATCATGTATTAGTTCAACACAAATCAAGAAGCAATTATTAGTTATCAGGGATGATGTTGTATATGGGAGAATTATAATGATGATTATAAGTTTTTAAACTTGTACCCATTAGATATATTTGCCTCTATTAGTATTCAAAACATATTTTTTCTTGTTTTAAGTTATATTATTTGGTGAGCTAATTTGTGTAGTAGTTACCAACCTATAGTCTATATGGGGGTATAGTTGACTCTTCTAGAGAATCAATGTATATCTAATAATCTATCTAAAATCTTGTTTAATAGGACAGGGGAGCAAGGCATTTTCCTTACTTGTTACTAAATTGGATTTTTTTTTCATTTTGGGCCACACCCAGTGACATTCAGTGGGTTACTCCTGGCTATATACTTTAAAATTTCTCCCTGCTTGGGGGACCATATGGGATGCAGGGGGATGGAGTCCAGATCTGTCCCAGATTAATGTGTGCAAGGCAAACACCCTATATAGCTTGGCTCACCTCACAGCTTTGACTCCTAAATTGGGTTTGATCCCTGGCAACCCAAAGGTCTCCAAAATCCATGAGAAGTAATCTCTGATCACAGAGCCAGGAATCTTCTCTGAGTACTGCCAAGTGTTGGCTGTCTGCCTCCAATATAAATAAAAATTCTCTTTTTTAAAAAATAGCCAGCTGTTAATCAACTATATTTAATATCTTAGTATGAATTTTTTGGACACATGCACTCTATCTCTATTTTATCTTTCTTCACAAATGACATTTAATCATAGTATAAATTCTAACCTAGAAATTTATATGAGGACAATATTATAACTAACAGGGGAATATTTTAGCTTACCAGCTCTTCCACAAAGTCCTATGTCCTGATGATCTATGCAGAATATCATGCTGCTATGACTGCAGTATTTCTGTTCTATGTGATACCTTACATTCCAATGTTCTTTTTATCATTAGTATAACTTTTTAGACTAGCAAATGTTTTCTAGCAATTTATTTAAGGCTACCTATTTTTTTTTCATTATTTAATTGAAGAAAATGTAGTAGAGAGAAGAAATCTTTCTCCTCAACTTACAGAGGATATAAGATGTCAACAACAAATGAATTTAAAGGTGTAAAACTTAAGCACTTAGGACAATTTTGCCAGATTTCTTCGCTATATAGTTAAGATTCAAGTGTATAATATGTATTCATCTATTATAACACAGAAATGTATATAATGGTAAACAGTATTATAAATATTTAGTACATTTTATTTTCCGTCATTTACCAACGTTACTTCTATTAATCATTATTTATATAAAATAAGAAAAAGTACATTAAGATTTATTTCAACAAAACTCACTTATCTTTGTATTTACATATTATTTATCATCATCTAACTTTTTTGTGATAATTATATTATTTAAGGGTAATTTATGTATTTAAAGCAATTAGTTAATGTACCTTTAAGGGGTAATGACACTCCCCTATGTAATGGCAATTGGACTGGGACCCCTGTAATGGCAGTAGGACTGGGACACATCCCTGTAACTGACAGTTGCCTGAGAAGTATAAAAAAGAAAATCAGGCAGTTCTTGGGTTTCTACTCCATTCTCTGACTCCTTTCCTCCCTCCCTCCCTTTCCTTCCCTCCATTTTATCTCCCCCTTTCTCTCTTCCTCCCACCCTCTACCCCCCACCCTGTGGCCTCTCAGGTAGCATCCTGGGTCTCTACAGCTAATACTTTAATTTTAAAAATTATTTTTAATAAATTGTCATTTATGACCATTAATTTTGTTATTCTGTTTTGAGTCATATACATTTATGGTCAGGGGTTACTCATAGCTCTATGTTCAGGAATTACTCCTGATATTGTTTGAGGGAATATAAATGAGATTCCAGGGATTAAACCTCAGTAGGTTCTATGCACACCTTCTGTTCTATCACTCAAATGTTGAATAAGATAACATTTTATTTTCTTCTTATATTTATTTTAATCATTCATAGCACTCTCATGTGAATAAATCAAAATTCTGAATGTAGGAAAACACTGAAATGTAAGAATGAGGATGTACATTATATTTTTCTATTTTTATTAGAATGAATCATGAAAAGAAAGAAAAAGATATAGTGCATAGAAAATAGTGAGATGAGACTAGAATGATTGGTCTGAGAAACTTGATTAGCACTGAATGGGAAATTTTAATTGTTTTATTATTATTATTATTATTATTATTATTATTATTATTATTATTATTATTTTACAGTTTGGGGGCCACACCTGGTGTTGCTCAGGGTTTTCTCCTGACAAGGGGGCCGGAGTAATGGCACAAGCGGTAAAGTATTTGAATTGCCCGTGCTAACCTAGGATGGACCACGGTTTGATCCCCTGGCATCCCATATGATCCTCCAAGTCAGGAGCAATTTCTGAGTACATGCCAGGTGTAACTCCTGAGAATCACTGGGTGTGGCCTAAAAACTGAAAAAAAACAAGCAAACAAACAGAAAACAGACAAACCTGATAATAAGCTGCTGGAATTACATAACTAATTTTATTTTATTTGTATTTTTTATTTTTTTATTTAAAGAAAATATATTACATAGTTGACATAGTTGATAATGATACATTTGTTTCCAAATAACTAAAAGCAATTGAAAAAAAATTTTTTTTGGTTGTTCGGGCCACACCTGTTTGATGCTCAGGGGTTACTCCTGGCTAAACACTCAGAAATTGCCCCTGACTTGAGGGAACTGTATAGGACGCCTGGGAATGGAACAACGGTCTTTTCCTTGGCTAGTGCTTGCAAGGCAAAAACCTTACCTCTAGTGCCACCTTGCCGGCCCCAGCAATTGAAAAAATTAAATAAAAAATAAAATGAGAATACAAAAATAATAAAATAAATATAAAATAAAAAATAAAATAAGAGAATAAAGAAAAAAAGAAAAACAATAGTAGTAAACTCATTTTTGAAAATTGTTATAGCATCAATGAAGTCATTAATACAATGGCAGAAGTGTTATTAAACTCTTGTTATATATACAGTTTCTTAGATTGGATATTCTTTTAGGATGACAGAATCAAACAAATGAAGTTATGTAGAAATTCAAAACTATAATGCTATAATTATAGAAGCATATAATCAGTTGCAGGACCTCCTGGAAGAAGAACCAGTTCAAAACAGGTAACTATGTTTGTGGGCATGGTTACAGCTGCCATGATTTCCAGGAGAAGGAAGATATGGGGCAGTTACCCACAGTTGCTTCATAAAATGTCCAAATCGGCCAGTGTATCTGAAGTGTGGTCATATTGGTGTCCCCAGAGGTAATCTTAGAGGTCAGTGATGAGACAGACCATCTGGGAATAGTGATTCTGGATGATAGAGGCAGCATGCATGCATGGCTTCCGAAAACTGGGTGCATGACCCAATCTCTCCTCCAGGGATGGCCATCTTTGTGCTGTATGAACTAATACATCCATAATCTTTCATGGGTCCATTTACATCTAATTCTAGAAAAGGGTTGGCTCAGTTTGAATATGACAACTGCTTTTGTGGACATGGTTATTGCATTTCTGATTTTATAAAGTATGTTGGAGACAGTTCATTCAAAGAAAATTGTTTTAAATTTCATCCATTTCTATACATTTTCCCATGTATATTTTTGCCAAAATTTTGTTTTGTTTTGTTTAGATTTTGATTTGGGGGGCCACTCCTATCTGTGAACAAAGCTTACTTGTACCTCTTCATTCAATGGTCATTCTGTGCACAAGACCATATGAGATTCTGGGGATTAAATGCTGGTTTGTTGCATGTAAGACCTCCTCTGTACTATCACTTGGTCTCAGTTATCCAGATTTAAATAGTAGTAGTTGATACAAGATTTTCTATTATTGTTTGCAGTTTATGCTTTGCAATTAAATAAGAAGTTCCATATAAAGTGTTAGGTTACACCTTATTTTACCCAAAATAAAGGTTATCCCAGGTTCTTTGTTGTATCTATTTGTTTACAACTTGGTTTCACCTAAAACAAAGATTGTCTTATATGTAAACCTGGGAGGGACAGGATCCGGATAGCTGCCTCACCTGGAGGGCATCTCTGTACTCCATAAAAATGGCAGTTCTGGCAGGAAACTTACTCTCCATATGAGGTAGAAGACTGTCATACTACATGTTTCATCATGAGCCCGATCTGGATTATTTAATCTGTGGCCATGATTCAGATTTGTTCATCTGGGTTGGAGACAAGGTATGTGGGGTAATATTACAACTGGTGCCTGAACACCTAGGACCCAGGGACCTGAGAAGAGAAGACTGCAACAATGATGAGTGACTTGAGCTGCTGGTGGATTATTACCATGTCATCCCCCTAAAGCTGGACTGAATGTGCTGTGCCTTTCACTGGAACATCGGTGAACATGGCCCCTGTTCTAAATGATTTTGTTTCTCTGCCATCTGCCTAAATGTCTCACTCTGGACTATATGTGTCAGACTCCCTAGAAATTCTCCTGCATACATCACCCAAGTGGAGAAGGGTGCCTTCCGAGGGTTGCTAATTTATTGTTTACTACTATCACTAAATCAGAGTGATCCTCATCTCTCAAGATTGATGAGTCTGTTTCTGCAGTCTCAGAGCCAGCAAATGGCTCAATCAGAAATACCCTTGCACTCTAAGCACTGAGACAGGTAGGCAATACAAGTCCTGGGCACTGTCAAATGGTTCAATGTCCTGAATGGTTATGGATTTATCAACAGAAACGACACAAAGGAAGATGTTTTGTTTACTGGACAGCTATTAAGAAACCATCCCAGGAATGTTCTGTGTAGCATTGGCGATGGGGAAACTGGAGTTTAATGTCATGAAAGGAGAGAGGTTCAAAAGCTATTAATGTACCTGGACCTGTTGGAATGCTAGTGAAATATAACAAATATGCTTCCAATCAACATAGGTTCTAACGTCAATTCATCCCAATGTCTCACTCAGATGTTCCACCCCTCAGGCAGAACAGAAATAAGCAGTATCGGGGAGAGAGCTGAAGTGTCCCAGACACTGATGTCTACCTTCTTTCTTCTACCAGAGGTGCGAGGGTCTTGGACCCCTAACCTGAAGGAACTTATTGAGGAGACCATAACAGCCTAACTTAGAAGGTAAAAATGGAGAAGATGGAGGATCCAAGATCCAGCTGAAGACCAGGAGAAGGTGCTTTTAGAACTTTCTGCAGCTGGGTTACTTCCAAAAAATTAACTTTCTTCTAGGCTAATCTCTTGACCCTATTTGCATCGGTTACTATATTGCTGGGTAAATTTGTGTTCTACCTGTATTAGATTTTAGAGCTACTGTTTTGTTCTATGACCCACTGCAAACAGAAATTTTTGTATCCAACTTTAGTGGTCTAATATTATCATGAACAGGACACAGAGCGATAGCATAGCAGTAGGGCATTTGCCTTGCACGTGGCTGATTCATGATGAACAGTGATTCAAATCTTGGCATGCCATATGGTCCCCTGTGCTTGCCAGGAATATTTCTGAGTGAAGAGAGCCAGGAGTAACTCTTGAGTGCTGCTGGGTGTGACCCAAATTCCAGGGAAATTTGCACAATTCTGGGGAAAATGCATAATTTTGTTAGATTTTTTTTTTTTTTTTTGGTTTTTGGGCCACACCCAGTGACGCTCAGGGGTTACTCCTGGCTATGCGCTCAGAAGTCGCTCCTGGCTTGGGGGACCATATGGGAACCGGGAGATCGAACCCCGGTTCGTCCTAGGCTAGTGCAGGAAAGACAGGCACCTAACCTCCAGCACCACTGCCCGGCCCCCAAGATTTTTTTTAAAGTTCTCAGTTATCCTAGTGAATGTTTCTCAATTTCTATAATGTTTATTGTGTATATTATTTATCAAATTACTCTAGATTATGTCTTAAAAATGTTTTAATATCTTTGCTCACTGATGTAGATAAAAGGAACTTGGATGCTATAGACTTTTATTACAGTGTTCATTATAAGAATGTTTTAGCTAACTTATTTTCAAACTGTATATATACATAATATATATATATAATTTTTAATGAAGTTTATGAAAAGAAATTTGGAGGTTCTAGACTTGTGTTACAGTGCTCAGTATAAGAATGTTTAATAATTTTCAAAATTAAGTGTATCTGCAGTAAGGTTCTAACGTTCAGAGAAATCTATGAAAAATTTGTGTTGTATATAAAACAGAGATATGGAAAAAGCTGACTGTTTTGAGAATGATCTATACAGTTTAAGCTTTGATGCTATTACAGCCAAATTTTACTGTGCCTATGCAAAATAATAACCACTTTTGTACATTCTGATATGGGGTTCTCGTCTCTTGCACAGAACAATAGTACAAGACTATGTACTCCTCTCAATTTTTTGAACAAACAAGGAACAGTTGTTAAGTTACACTTTATTTTACCCAAAACAAAGATCATCTCTGGTTTCTTTGTTGAATCTGTTTGTTTACAACTTGGTTTCACCTAAAACAAAGATTGTCTTATATGTAAATCTGGGTGGGATAGGCTCAGGAGAGCTGCCTACATGTGGGTGGTCTCTCTACCCAATAAAAACTAATTCTGATAGGCAGCTTGCTCTCCATTTGAGGTAGACTACAAATGTTTCATCATCAGCCAGGTCTAGATTATTTTATCCACAACCCTGATTTATTCAAACTTGTTCACCTGGGTTGGAGATATGATGGATGGAGTGATATTACAATAATGTAAATAAGCACAATTCTTTGAAAACACATTACTCAGAACATTTTTATTATAGCATTTTAAAGTCATTTATGTCATATATCCCTTTGGTTTTTCTCAATAAGTCAAATATTTTGTATTAAGGAGTAATTTTAGTTTTATTTCATGCACTCTAAAGTAAATACCTCACTACAAGTTAGAGAGGTATTTTTTTATTTGAAGCAAATTCATGTTGAAGAAATGATTTGGTTTGATTTGAAAATCATTCTATAGTTTGAAACTTACAAAGTATGTGATTTTTATAACTATTCATATTAATTTATGACAGACCTATTGTGAATTGAAGTGGAATTCATTACTTAATCTTTCCATAAAAATAGTAGAAAAAGGGGGCTGGAGAGATAGCTTGGAGGTAAGGTGCTTGCCTTGCATGCAGAAGGACGGTGGTTGGAATCCCTACATCCCATATGTTCCTCCGAGCCTGTCAGGAGCAATTTCTGAGCGTAGAGCCGGATGTGACCCCCCCAAAAAAAGCAAAAAACACAAACAAGCAAACAAACTAGTAGAAAAAGATACAGATTGAGAGTTAAAGACAAAATTTATATAAAAATAGAAGAAAGAGAAAGCAATATAAATATTATAAATATTGCCAAATACAATCTTTTAATATGAATCATGTTTTTTGCTTGGCTATATATCTGATAAAAATCAGATTACTCACATTTCATTAAGTTAGATTCGATTAGTACTTTTTACATAAAGAAAATTAAAATATTATATAATTAAAAACAGTTCTTCATGAACTATAATAGAAAACTTAGAAAAATATTTGCTGAATTATGGAAAAATGATTATGTATGTTTAAAATTTGTATGTTATTGGCCTCTATAAACCTTAAAATTATTATTTTTAACCAATACAATATTTATCTCTTCTAGAGTTATAAATAAGACTTTATTCTTTATAGCACGGTTTTCCTGAGTGGATGGGCATGGCACATCTTTGTATGCATTTGTATGAAATTACTTACATATTTATCATAATAGTTATCAAACTGAAGCTCATATTTTATAACCAACTAAGCTGTAGAAGAGAATCATAATTTGTTAATCATTATTCAGCAGGATTCAAAATTCTACTTTGGGAATTAAATCCAAAGCTTGTAATGGTACAATATTAGTTTCACTTGAAAATAGTTGCTGTTCAATGGAATTGAAGACTTTTTCAGGCATCCTCATCTGACCAAAGTAAAAATAGTGATTGAAACTACAACAAATCCATAAATTAGTATTCTTTAAATAGTTTTACTTGTTGATAAAGAAAGAACATACTATGCATATTTTCATGATCATACAATTTCACAAAAAATTTTTATTTACCACTGTCCCCTTTAAAGCCCAAAGATTGTATCAATCTGTTTATTTCAACCAATTTATTTCTATTTATTGCTCATTGTATTAGAAACTTAAAACTCTTTTCTTTTCAACCTTTGACTGACTACTTTGTTGTATTCTCATAGACATAAGAGAATTTGATTTTTTGTACAGTCAATCCATCTTTTGTTAGTTTAATTTATGTGCCCTGCAGAATGTTATTCAAATGTACATGTTCATAAATACACATTTCATATGTATATTATATATGAAATGTCATGGTGTCTCCAAAAACCAATAAAGATGAAATCTTTACAACAATATATCATAAAAAACGATATTTCTAACGTTTATGATTACTGAGCAAATACTTTTCTCCTAATAATCCTTTTCATTGCTTCTTTGGCCTCTTGGTTTCTCACACTGTATATCAGAAGGTTTAGCACTGGTAGCAAAAGGGTATAAAACACAGACAGAATTTTGGCTCTTTCCTGAGGGTAGCTAGAGCTGGTTCCCAGATAAGTAAATGTCACTGTTCCGTAGAAAAGAGTCACTACTGTTAGATGGGAAGCACATGTGGAGAAAGCTTTATATCTGCCCCTTGTAGAGTGTATTTTTACGACTGTGCGGAGGATTCCCAGGTAGGAACTAAGCACTATCAGAAAGGTAGTCGCAGTGGTTGTAGAGGAGAGAACAATAAATAAAGCTTTGCTATATCGAGTATCAGAGCAGGAAAGCTGAAAGAGCAATGGAATATCACAGAAATAGTGGTTGATGACATTGGGTCCACAGAAAGACAAACTGAGCAGGCTGCCCAGGTGGGTGACTGAGTTGGCACACCCTAGTAAGTAAGAACCTGTTACCAGGTGAATGCAGACTGTGGGGGTCATGAGACCTCTGTAGTGTAGTGGCCGACAGATAGCAAAATAGCGGTCACAGGCCATGGCTGCCAGAAGGAAGCACTCGGTGGTCAGGAACAGGCTGACAAAGGAGTATTGAATGAGGCAGCCATGATAGGAGATGGCCTTCTGTCCCGTTAAATAGCTCTCCAGCATTTTAGGAATAAAGACTGAAGAATAGCAGAAATCCAAGAAAGCTAAATGACTCAGGAAAAAGTACTTGGGAGAATGGAGCTGGACACTAACCAGAATGATTGTGATAATCCATGCATTGCCCACCACATTAATAAAATAGATCAAGAGAAGCAACACAAAAAGGACAACATTCAGTTCAGGATTATCAGTGAGCCCCAGGAGAAGGAATTCAGTTATCAGAGTGACATTCCGGTCAGCCATTTAGGTGGCATCTGCTGGGAATAGAAGAGAAAGAAAAGAACCAAAGAATGAAATTCAATAGAGGAATATACTGGCATCTTTAGAAAAACTGCCTGACTTAGTTCTTGGTCCTGTCTATGCTCAGTTAATTCATTTCTCACACATAGGAAATATTTTCCTGATGTAAAAAGGTTAGTTTGACAATATCTCATCTCACCATGGTGCATAAACTGGAATTATACACCGGTAAAAAACCCTCTGGAGAAATGAAAATCCCCTCATAGAGACCTATTAGGAATGTTTATTTAACAAAGAGCATTCAGGTAGTTGATAGCTTATAATAACATATTCCTCACTTAAACATACTGGCAAAGGATTTCATATTTTCAAGAATGTACTCTAGCCGAGAGGCAAATAAATTCAATATTTAACAAGGAGATTCAAAAACAGCCTTGAAGTTTATTCTCTGAAACTATTTTAACTTTTTAATCTAGCCACTAAGAAATTTGACAACTTCCTAGATCTAGGTAGACACTTAGAAATGTATCAGAAACTAGGCTTTAGCTCCAGTAGAGGCTCTAGAACAACAAAGAGAATAAGCATTATGAAATTTTAAGTAATTTCATATTTAGGCATAATTGTTCACACAACAAAATGTCAATGATAAAGAAACACTATGAAAACAAACAGAAGGAAAAGCCCTCATTTTAAATATGAAATAGGTTTAACTCAATACAGATATTTCTGTAAACTTCATATCAAACATATATAATAATAATGCTCAACTTATAGGTCATTCATAACATAAAATTATTAATAGATGTAGTCAAATAATCAAATATTTTATATCATTATAACATTGTTTTTTTAAAACTCATATATTCCAATAGATCATTTATTGATACTTTAGCAATTACTATTATTATTGCTATTGTATATTTTGCCCAATGCTTGGCTTAATCCAAATTACATTTTTTCATAAATATTTAACAATGGTTTTAAGAACTTTAATTATTTCAGTCAAAATTATCAAGTCATAATTAAGGATAACATAAGTGCTCTATAAAGACATTAGATGATATGTAGGTATAAGTTTACTTAAGAAAAATTATATCAGCTTCTTTTAGTTTATAAGTCACAGCTGGATATTCATAAGGTATAATATTGACTATGCTCTATGATCACTTCTGACAGGACTTGGGAAACTATGTTTTAATATGGATTAAATCCATGTCAACTGCATGAAAAACAACCTTCCTAACTAAATTATCTTTCAGGCTTATCATTCAACTTTTAACAATATTTTCATATATATTGTGAGGTACTTGATAATTACAATTAAAAAATTAAAAAATTAATTTATAAAAATTATAACTTTCCT
>PVKC010035784.1:0-13387 GCA_004027635.1 Crocidura indochinensis | reverse complement strand
CCAGGAGACCCGGAGGAAAGGGGAGAGGAGGACAGGGGGACCCAGTCCCTACCCACCTACCCTGAGCGGGCTTAGAGGGCCCCGGCACATACGGAGGTCTGCCAGAGGCCCAGGCCCGAGTCGGCCTAGAGTCCCGACCCCAGGAAGGGAGAGGGTGGGTCTCCCAGGCCCCAAGGAAGGGAGATTCAGCCCCACCCCTGAGCCAGCCAGGCTCTGGAGCCGGCCAGAAAGTGGGGAAAACCCAGGGTGCCCCATAAGCTCCTCCAAGGATCCCACCAGGAGACCTGGAGGAACCCCTTTCCCAATTCTGAACATGTTTG
Organism: Crocidura indochinensis; assembly: GCA_004027635.1. Lineage (NCBI taxonomy): Eukaryota > Metazoa > Chordata > Mammalia > Eulipotyphla > Soricidae > Crocidura > Crocidura indochinensis. Next base: position 13,067 of record PVKC010035784.1, on the reverse strand, counting down.
TAACCCTAGTGCTGAAATAAAGATATTATTTCTCAAAAAACTGAAAAAAGAAATTGAAAAACATTTTCACATGATATATATATATGTATATATATATATTTGGTTTTATTTGACTTTATATTTGTGATAAAGAAAGGGAGGGGTTTTCAACTAAATAAGATATAATACAGTGGAGGGACACTAAATGTGGGATTGTGAGAAAATTTGTAAACGTGCCAATTTAGAAGATGTGATAGGGTAAAATAGTAAGAAAAAAATTGTAAGTTATCCTCTCTACCAAAGTTCTTGTCTTGATTGGAAAGAATGAAAAGCCCACACTGTACAGGGTATTCAAGTAAATTTCATTTACCTTTCCAGAGATGGAGTGTCCCTGCTGGTATCCAGAGCCATGAACTATTGTAACTGCTACCTTGAATGCAGGAACATGGTAAATATCTCAAAGGAGTGGAGTAGATGCCTCACATGTATGATGCCCTGAATTTAAAAATTGGCACCACAAGATCCCTTGAGCACCACTGATTGTGACCTAGAATTATTGGCTTGTTTGTAGTGTACTGCTAGGCTTGAGCACCCAACACCTATCAGACCTAAATAGAACTAGATATCAGTATGAGTGACTGTACACGCCCCAGTATACCTGGGGAAATACTTCAAAGTAACTATTATGTGGATTTTATAACTTCTAACCTTGTTGTGATAGTGGAGCAATGAATCCTCAGAGAGTCATGGGTCTAGAGAACCTAGTTTCTGGAATAATTAGCTATATTATATTTCATGACAAAAATATAAGGTTGCATGTGAAATTAACATTTTTGACCAGTTGGTTTTAAAATGAGATTAACCTAGATTATCTAGGTGACCCAGTGTCATCATAAAGGTTCTTATAGTGGAGAGTGAGGAAGAATCAAATGTCAGAGTGAAGCTAGAGAGAACTTTATGTATGTCAATGTAAAGAAAGGAACACAAACAAGAAAGGCACATCTCTGGACTAGAAAAGTAAAACAAACAAACAAAAACAACAAAAATATAGATTTAGTTTTTAGGCAGAAGAATAAAATAGCCCAAGTGTAACTATCAGTTATCTCCTGCCACATATTAAAACACCTGAAAATTCACTAATTTCAACAAGAATATCTATTTCTCTGTGCACCCACAATTTGGTCAAAGCTAAAAAGGGCAGTTTGTCCCACTGTTACCCACCATCATGTTGGTGCTTCCTTTTCAAGAAGGTTCACTTATGTTGCTGAATCAGCTAATGATAATTTAACTTGGAGCTTTGCTAGGAGCTCACCTAAGGGCTGTGAGATTGCGAATTTTTCCCACATGTGTCTCTTCACATCCTGTTTGAACTTCCTCACAGCATGAGGCAAGATCATTGTAAGATCAAGCATCCCTAGAGAATAGGGATTTGAACAAGGAAGAAATGCCATTTTTGTGACTGAGAAGAATACAACCATGCACTATTAGCATGCTCAGACTCTGGAAGAGAACAAAGCTTTACCATTTTATAAGGAGTAGCAAGGTTCTTTTTTTGTAAAGCATGGTCACTAGATATTAGAAGGAATCAAATTTTAAAGATACAATCAACAACACTCATTTATGCCCAATCTCAGCCATTTTTGCATTATTTCTGTAAATTCTTTCTGAAAGATCTCAGTGTATCTCCCTTATTATATCTTTAAAAATAAGCTTTATATTCCATATTTGGTATAGTCTTCATTGTTTTTATTTTTTCCTCTATAACTTGTTTCTGACTAAAACTGTGCTTCTGGATAATGTACCTTTTTTTTCACTCTATAAGATGCACCTGACCATAAGACTCAGATAGTTTTTAGATGAGGAAAAAAGAAAGAAAATATTCTAAAGCAAATTGTGTACTAAAATATTTAATAAATGCAACGCAAGATGCCGTCAAGAGACGAAGGCTAGGAATAACCAGTGAGGATGAAGTAATTTTACAATACGCTGATCCACAGCTGATTTACCTAAGTCTCTTTTTCACATCAGGAAATTCAAAAAAGAATATTTTTAATACTTTTTGTTAATATAAAGAAAAAATGGCGGGGCCGGAGAGATAGCATGGAGGTAAGGCGTTTGCCTTTCATGCAGAGGGATATGGTGGTTCTAATCCCAGCATCCCATCTGGTCCCCTGTGCCTGCCAGGGGCGATTTCTAAGCAAAGAGCCAGGAGTAACCCCTGAGCGCTGCCAGGTGTGACCCAAAAATAACAACAACAACAACAACAACAACAACAACAACAAAATGGCAGCAGAGATCAAATAGTTTTAAATGAAAGCTCTATATGTGATGGCGAAAGTGCATTAACTTGATCGTTCTTACTAAGCGGTAAGTGCACAGTAATGGGGGCGTAACACTGTGCATTGTAGATGCCAAGTGGTTAGTATATGCTTTCCACCCCTGCACTCAGGCTTTAGCTCTTTAGCAGCATTTGCTCCATAAAACGCACAGACATTTTCCCCATTCTTTTGAGTGGAAAAATGTGCATTTTTAGTACAAAAAATACACATATATGTATGTGTATATATACATATATAATATATACATACAGATGTTTATTATATTATATAAGTATACATATGTTTATATATTATATATATTTTATTTATTTTTTGGGGGGTCACACCCGGCAGTGCTCAGGGGTTATTCCTGGCTCCATGCTCAGAAATTGCTCCTGGCAAGCGCAAGGGACCATATGGGACGCTGGGATTGGAACCGATGACCTTCTGCAATAAAGGCAAATGCCTTACCTCCATGCTATTTCTTCGGCCCCTATATATATTTTATTATTTATAATATATGTATATACATATATTATTATGTATTATTCCGTTGACCTATGCTCTTGAGGACTTACATATATTCATGGGCAAGAGGCATAGAAGCTTCTGATCACTTGGCTTTTGGTGTACTACTGTGTTTTGGTTTTGGGGCCACACCTGGTTATGTTCAGGGGTTACTCCTGGCTATGTGCTCAGAAATCGCTCCTGGCTCTGGGGACCATATGAGATGCCGAGGATCGAACCCAGGTCCGTCATGGGTCAGCCATGTGCAAGGCAAATCACTGTGCTATCATTCCGGCCCCTAGAGTACTAATCTTAAAAGTAATACACTATTACTTCTCTACTTTCTCACACTGCACTACTCTTAAAAGAATACCTTGGGGCCCGGGAGATAGCATGGAGGTAAGGCGTTTGCCTTTCATGCAAAAGGTCATCGGTTCGAATCCTGGTGCCCCATATGGTCCCCTGTGCCTGCCAGGAGCAATTTCTGAGCATGGAGCCAGGAGTAACCCCTGAGCACTGCCGGGTGTGACCCAAAAAACAAAAAAACAAACAAAAAAACAAAAAACAAAACAAAACAAAAAAAGAATACCTTGGTAGACCACTTTAACAAGATCATGCATGACCTTTAAGCAAACAAAGAGTAACAGGTTAATATTGAATTGAATTCAGTTGACTGTACAGCTGAAACTTGAATAATGCACATGTTAGAGGCACTGTCCCACCATCTTTCACCCTTCCAACATCAAAAATCTGAATATAACTTTTGACCAAATTAAACCCTTGATATCCACAAGAAAATGATTTTAGTTTCCTGAGGTTCCCAAACAGCCTGTCCAAATCCCTTAAAATTTTCCTTCCCTATTGATGAAATTCACTTGTATTGTTCAACCAACTCGAAACCTAGTTTGGTTGACTCAATGAGTACAGAACATTTGGATATGTAGTAAAAACTATATCTCTCGAAAAAAAGTTATGAAATAGATTTTTTGTAATTGTACTGCACAGTCCAAACCCATTTATCCAGTGATCAGCTATATTAAATTATAGTTCCCGATAACATAACTAAGATTTGGATAAATTTTTGGAAATTTTAGTCAAAAACCCTTCAATTCTCAAGTATTAGCATTATAAAGATTAAGATATTCTTTGTCTTTTTTGCCATCAGTTGCTTTTTCTATTTTTGAGCTACAACCAACAGCTCAGGGATTGACTTTTTGCAGTGTTTGGAGGATCCTATTGTGCCACTGATCAAACGGGGGGCTCTTGCATCCAGTACTTTGAGCTAACTTCCTTGCCCCCCCCAAATCTTTTAAAATAATAAATTTTAGTACCAAGAGGACTGAACCCAGCATTTCATACATGCAAAAATGTGTTCTTTTACTGATATACATCCCGGCCTTGTCATAATATCTTTTTTTTTTTTACCTCTTTTCTTTCCTATGTGAAAAATATGCTTGGCTGAATGACAGCTAAAATAAGCTGAAATAGTAAGCATTATTTTCAGTATCCTGTGCTTTTGTTGTTGTTGTTCACTGAAAGTAGCTTCCATATGGAGATCCACAGTTTAAACTTGCCTGTACGTTTTGGATTTTTCCTTTTAAAATAGGGCTGTACATTTTGTCTCAAGCCAAATAGCTTCATGACTATAGGGGAAGATGAGTAATGAATAGGTATTCTTGCCTATAGTTAAAACTTTAAAACAGAAATGGTTGCCATGATGAAAGTGCTCTCTATCTAAATAATCTATCATGTCAGCAGCTAAGCCATACATGATCAAAAGACAATTGAAATGTGACTAATGTGAATGAAAAAAATAACTTTAAAATATTTTACTTTATATGGGTTTTGTTATTACAACCTGGACTCGGGGCTTATTCTTTTTTTCTGTCAGGGACTACTCCTGGTAGTGTTCAGGGAAATATATGTGGAATTAGAGATGATCAAAGAATAAGTCATTTGTAAGGCAAAGTGTCTTACCACCTTTATTATGTCTCCAGCCCCTTAAATTTTAATTCAATGTAAATGGCACATGTATTTAGTTACTACCATATAACATAGTGTGACTCTAAATGATTAAATTCTTGTGTGACTTCTTTGTCCTCAGATTCTGACAGATCTTTCACATTCAAGGAAGGAGGTTTAAAATAAAGCTTTGATAAGATTTGGGAGCATATGGAAGTTTTGTTATGCAATCATAATTTTGGTTGTACATATTTTAAAGCATGAGGATTTTAGCTAGACCAATGACTTTTCCTCTGAATAATTTTATTTAAAAAAATGTTAGAATCTCTCTTTTTTTTTTTTACCAACTAGTTGAGACATCAATTATTTTGTGATCACAAAGCTTATGGCGCTTTTACTAGAAGAGGCATATGTATCCTTCTCAGGACTCCTCCAAATCTTGGAAAGCCTGTCTCAGCTTGGATTATCTTTCATAATTTTTCTGACATGATTAGCTCAGTGGAACTCATCAGGACTTAACACAGAGACAAGTGTTTAATTTGCTGACTAATTATAACTACCAATAAGTTAACTTTTGCAATAAACATGTTGTATAATAAATTGCATCCAAACTCACTGGTTTACAATGCATAAGTAAGTATAGAATGTCTGGTTCAACTGATCTAATCTGAACAAATAAGAGTGGTTGAAAGTTATAGGCTAAGTCCATGTTTACTAATTTTATTTCATATACTTACAAAGGTATTAGAAACTCAAGAGAGTCTGTCCAATCTGATAAGAACATTTCGAGTCTTTGCTCAAAACAACATGTACCAAAGAAAGACAAATAGCTCAAAATCAAGATCAAAAGGTGAAAAGGTGAGAGTTTCTTATGGTGTACCATAAGAAACAAAAAGATATAGATGTAGAAATCTACTACAGAATAGTGAATTAAGAAAAATAATTGCACCTAAATCATACATGATAATCCCACTTGCTCTTAATACCTTTTTCATACTGGAAACAAAATAAGTTCTTGAGACAGTTTTACTTTTTTTTTGTTTTTTTGTTTTTGTTTTTGGTTTTTTTTTGTTTTTGGGTCACACCCAGCAGTGCTCAGGGGTTACTCCTGGCTCTATGCTCAGAAATTGCCACTGGCAGGCTCAGGGGACTATATGGGATGCCGGGATTCAAACCACTGTCCTTCTGCATGAAAGGCAAACGCCTTACCTCCATGCTATCTCTCTGGCCCAACAGTTTTACATTTTAATGAAAAATGTGTATTTAAATTGAGTTTTCTGGAAGGATGGATCTTATTGCATCAGTTTTGATATCATTGTTCCCTTTCTTCAAAGAGTTTTTGCAGTTCATTTACTCAAAAGTAAACCAACAATGAGTACAAGTTCTCTTCTGAAGTCATACTCGTTGGTGCTCAACAGCATATTCTTTTTATTTCTTTTTGTTGTTGTTGTTGTTGTTGTTTTGTTTTGCTTTTGGGCCACACCCAGAGACACTCAGGGATTACTCCTGGCTATGCACTCAAAAATCGCTTCGGTCTTGGGGGACTATATAGGATGCCTAGGGATTGAACCACGGTCTGTGTGGGCAAGGTAGACGACAGCTTGCACTAACACTCCGGCCCCTCAACAGCATATTCCTAAAATAAACCAGGCTAATATAAAACTTTCAAAAAGTTAGAAGCCAAACTTTAATATTGATGTTAAACCATTAAATGTTAAAGTGGTTAGAAGAAAAACACAGATAGATAAATGATAATACTTAAAATAATAAATAGTTGTATTTGTGTATGCTTAGAAAAAAATGAAAAAGGTCAGGTTGCTGCAGAGGAGTACGAATTAGTTCTCATTTTCACTTTGTCATTCATAAACTAGTCTTTGCTACTTGGCATTAAATAAGAATCATTTCTAGGGGCCCGGGAGATAGCATGGAGGTAAGGCGTTTGCCTTTCATGCAAAAGGTCATCGGTTTGAATCCCAGTGCCCCATATGGTCCCCCGTGCCTGCCAGGAGCAATTTCTGAGCATGAAGCCAGGAGTAACCCCTGAGCACTGCCGGGTGTGACCCAAAAACCACACATACACAAAAAAGAATCATTTCTAGGCACATGTGTGTTGCCAGCCCATGCACATGATATTCACACACAAGTTGCACACAGCAACCCTCTTGAGATATGTACTTTTCATAATTTAACTCTGGAACTTGCATTAGGGTTATCTTTGCCTCTGGAGAGGCTGCATTCTTCCTTGAGCATATTATGTTCTTTGTTTTCTTCCACTTCTTCCTCAGTAACTCTGAATAAAATATTTTAAAAATTGAGTCATTTCTACAACCAAAAGTTGTTTAAAAACAAAAACCACATCGTGATAATGCAAATATTTTGACAGGTGTCATAGCTGGCAGAATATAAGAAATATTTAAAATTGGTAAGTTTCTAATTTGAGCTAAATTACAGAGGAGGAAAAAGGAGTAATTGCTATTGAAGAGTCAGTAAGAGTCTCATAGGGTTCAATTAGAGATTTTATTTTGAGGGGCTGGAACAAAAGTACAGTTAGTAGGGTTTGCCTCGAATATAGTTGACCCAGGTTTAATCCACATGGCTCAAACCTTGAACCTGTCAGGAATTATGCCTGAGCGCAGAGCCAAGAATAAACAATGAGCACAATTAGGTGTGCCCCCCAAACAAAACCAAAGAGATTTTTATTTTAAATTGCTCTACTTCCAATTTCTAGTCCTTGATTTCTGAGTATCTCTTACTCTAAAAGGATCCACTGTCCACTTTTGGAATAGGAGAGATTTAGCTGATCTTCCCCTAAAAAGTGAGGGCTATAGAGGAAAGGTGTTCAAGAGTTTGTTTTCTAAGGAAGATTCCACAGTTTTTGTTGCATAATTTTCTGTCATCTTAAAATGAGCTATAGCCAAATAACAGATGTCAAATAGTAGCCAAATAACAGATGTTTGCATTATGCAAAGCTTCCTTCTTTAATCACAAAGTAACTTGAATCCTTCAATACCAACTCTTAAAAAGCAAAGGAAAAACAAAAACAAAATTACAAAGCATAAACATACCAGGACTGGGTTGGGTCACTTTAGCATGTGTTCAGTTTCATAGATCAAATTCATGATCATTTATAAAAGTCAGGATTCTAATCTGACATCTTTGGTTCTTTATGGACTTCATTTTATCTATGAAGAGAGTGGCTTGGGGGAATCAGAGCAGTTCTTTTGGCTCTTTTATTTGAAGCCTGACTCTTTGCTTTGCTCTGTTATATAACTTCTAATAAAAATCTAAAATCCTATTGAACCTCTTATTTACTTTTTCATTTTGCATAGTGAAAATAAATGTCACCTGATGGGCTTGGGAAGGTGAAATATGAAAACGAGAAAGCATGTTGGGTGGTGCCTGACTGGTAGCAGCCCTGACAAACCCTCATGTATCTAATAGTTCTCAAGGATCTAATTGTTTCCCAAATGTTCTAAAAGGATTAGTACAAATCCACTAGGTGAAGCTTTACTCTAAACATAAATGGAATCAAGTACTTTACTTGGTGAAAAAGCCCAGGAGTGACTGTGAGCTAACCTAGATCCAGTTACATTATTTATATGAGTATTTCATATGCACAGGTTTCTCAAAGCAAACTTGAACAGAAGCAAATTTGAGAGTTAGATCTGCTTTATCAGGCTTATTTTATAGAGTTTCTTGCATCATTATATAACATATATTACTTGAATTAAAATGGGCAAGTAATTCTTATTTGACATAGAAACTACATCTAAAATTAGATTTAGAAGGCTATAAATCATGCAACATTGCTTCAATATTATTATGATCTACTTCTTTTACTTACTTGATTTTCTAAAATTTTCTACAGGAATGGCCCCATTTTTCAGTTTCTAGGTTTCTCATTATATTGAATTACACATCATCACATAATGTTACTGAATTTATTTTCATACTACATATTATTCTCCTAAAATTAATATCTGGAATAGTTAATTCATTTAAATGGGAATTTTCTTATTAAAATGCATAGAATATAAAACAAAACAATGGCAATTCATATTTATTGTGCAATACCATCTTCTGCCTTTCAGCATCGATGTACATTTTTTTTATCACTCTCTTTAGAAATTAAAGAGGAAAAAACCTAATTTCATAGAGTGGAACATTTCTCAGAAAAGATAATACAATTCAGAAATAAAATATAATATGTGGGAAGCATAGGATTAGCTCTGACTATTTTTTGTTGTTATTTTGAGCTACACCCAGGTGTACTCAGGGCTAACTTCTGGCTCAAATCTCAGAAATCATTCCTGGTGAAGCTCTGGGGCCATATGGGATACTAGGAATTGAACTTCAGTTTGTTTCTTGTAAGGCAAAAAAAAAAAAAGTAATCATTATACTACTATCTCTCCAGTCCTGGATTTAACTCAAGTCTTAACAAATGAAAACTTTCCTCTTCTGCCCTGTTTTTTTTTTTTTTTTCACTGACCTGCTGACTTGCAGCTGATATTTTGCCATCTTGGAGTAATAAATGGGCTAAAAGTTTTTCGGGGATCCACTAAGTGAATACTTCCAATAAACTGAGAACTATATCTCACATTTTAATTTTTTTAATAATTTTTATTTTGACATTTTTATAAGATGTAGAAGTTATTTTAAATAACTGCAGATAGTAATGATATAAAATATAAAATGTTTATTCTGCAAAGGATTTTATAAAGTCCAACTTCTTCAGACTCAATCATAACTTAGACTTGTAACTGATATGTCAGATTTTAGTGGGTATAATTTGAAATGGATGAGAAATTATCACAGATGTTAACAGGTCCAAATGCAATGCAGTAGTCAAGCACCAAAGCTCTCACAAAGGACTGGGAAGAGACTTGATGTAGTGTGTTGATGCCTGCCAAATAGCATCTGTCCTCAAAAATGCCTGGCCGCGAAATTTCATGCCAAATTAAAAACTTGCCTGAATTTTAGTCCAAGATAGATAGTCTCTCATACTGCATGCTATTTGCAAACATCAAAATTTCCATATTTTTATACTACAATTAACATCTATAAAAATATGTGTTGGTATAAACAAAGGACCATAAAGAAATGGTAAAGATCTTTAAACTTTCAGGAGCAGTGAAATCATATAGGGGCTAAGGGACTTGTTGTACATGCAGTGAAATTGGGTTCAATCTCTAGGTTCAATCTCTGAACCAGAAGTACTAGAGCACAGAGTCAGGAGTAAGCCCAGAAAACAGCGTGGTCTGACACAAACAACACCCCTTTAACCCCCCCCTTTTGTTCAATTTAATAACTCTAGTGCATAAAATAGGCTCATGATATAACTTACACTTTACTGCTACGAAATAGAGAATTTATTATTTTATTGAAGTACTTAAGAAAACTTTAGTACCATAATAAGCATCTTCATGAGAAGTCATTAATTTTCTCAAAGAAAATGTTAATTGCTTTGGCTACTGTAAGCCTCAGTGCCTGTGGTTTCTGCCCACAAGTAACTGCATTGGGGCCCATCAGTCTTTATAGCATACCTAGTGACAAGGAGATTCTTGATGCATTTCCTTCCATTCACCATTTCTAGTGGCCTTGCTCTTTCAGGAACAAACTGAGTAATTAGTGATTTAGCATTTGCTCCTTATGCTTCAATAGTCCCCTGATGTTTCTGAATCTTTGTGAAGACCTAGTTCTAAAAGAAATCACACTGGCAAAACTTTGTCAGGCTATGTAACTCTAGTTTTCTTCCCCTAGTGGCTTCTTGCCTTGTTTGCTGTCATCTTTAAAATAAATGCAACAGTATTTGTCTTCTTTTTTTTGTTTGTTTGGTTTTTTTTTTTTTTTATTTTGGGCCACACCCAGTGACGCTCAGGGGTTACTCCTGGCTATACGCTCAGAAGTCGCTCCTGGCTTGGGGGGCCATATGGGAAACCAGGGGATCAAACCGCAGTCCATCCTAGGCTAGCGCAGGCAAGGCAGCACCTTACTTCCAGCGCCACCGCCCGGCCCATGTCTTCTAATATAAATATTAAAATTGTAGATGTACTAGGTATAACTATAATCTGAAGTAAATATTTTAAATTTTTTGGTGATACCTTGAGCTAGGATCTTCATTTTGAGAAAAGACCATCTATTTAGTCACTATTTTATGATCTGTGACTACAAATGCCATACTTTCTTGGAGATACCTTCTAAATCTCTCTTCATAACTTTTTCTGCCCCTCAAAATATCAGTGCTAATCTGAGTCCACACTGTGAATCTTGATTCTTTGCTAAAAATACAACATATTTTTGTTTGTTTGTTTTGGGGCCACCCCAGTTGACGCTCTGGTTACTCCTGGCTATGCGCTCAGAAATCGTTCCTGGCTTGGGGGGACCATATGGAAGTTGGGGGATCAAACTGCTATTCATCCTAGGCTAGCGCTTGCAAGCCAGATGCCTTACCTTTAGCATAACCACTCTGACCCCAACATTTTTTTAACTTGAATAAAACAAAAGACAAGCATTCCATAAATTAATTTTCTGTTTTTCATTGACTATATATATTTTTACAATCCAGGTACTATTTAGAATTAAGAATAAGACTTAAAAATCTTAGAAAAATGCACATTTTCCTAAGCATATTACTTACCAAAATTGGTATTTCAAAAAGAGAGCAAGTATCTTACATTGGTGACAATAAAAGATATTGATATTTTATTAATACTCAAGGTGCATAGTGATTAAAGTTATTCTTCATAAGATGCAAATATTCAAAGGATTTAGAAAAATAAATTATAGCAAATAAAATACATAATTGTTATGATATGTACAAGAATTAATTTTGCAAAAATTTATTAGTCTTTTTATGTCTTTTATTTTTTCACATAAAAGCAGAATGAATCATATTCTGGTTAATTGTGGCCTTAATTGACTATAATTAAATGATCAATAATGGTACAAAAGACCCATATATTGTATATATCCTGGTGACCACTTAGTAAAATAATACTGTATAATGATATTGATCTATCCTTAAGTAAATATAAACTTATTAGGCATTCATCTTATGTGAAAATGAAAAAAAATTATTTTAAAGAAAAAATCATATCTCTTAATAACAATAGTGAGTGCTTATAATGCAAGGGGAAAATTAGAAAATTGCAATTCATAATAACTTTATGTCACATTATTCCTGCATAACTAAATATTAGAAATTTCTTTTGGTTATTTATTTATTTATTTTGGGTTTTGGGTCACACCCGGTAGCACTTAGGGGTTAGCTCTATGCTAAGAAAATCGCCCCTGGCTGGCACGGGGGACCATATGGGATGCTGAGATTCGAACCACCGTCCTTCTGGATGAAAGGCAAAAATGCCTTACTTCCATGCTATGTCTTCGGCCCCTTCTTTTGGTTATTATAATTTTTTAAATATAAAATAATATAAACATTTTTGGGAAGGAGAGATAGTATAGCAGGTAGGGCACTTGTCCTGCATGCATTCTACTGGATTTGATTCCTGGCACCACAAACCTTCAGAAGTGATCACTGAGAACAGAGCCAAAAGAAACCATGCATACTGCTGAGTATGGCCTAAAACAAATATATATATTTATATATACATATTATACATTATTTTTAATATAAAATAATATATTTTATAATCTCTTTACTATTTTTATTTTTATTCTAAACACTGATGATGAATACCCTTTAAGCGTGGGAATTACACAGAAAGTATTGTCAGAGGATATATTATATATTCAACAATATATATAAAATATAGTCACATTAAATAGATCCATTTTCTTGCATTACAGACCTACAGAATCAAGTGAGTTAATAAAAAAACCTCAAAAGACAAAGAAGTCATTTACACCGACATTTTGTTTGTTAGTCTTTAAAATTATTAATAATCAGTTCTTTTTTGGGGGGGCACACCCGTTTAACGCTCAGGGGTTACTCCTGGCTATGCACTCAGAAATCGCCCCTGGCTTGTGGGGACCATATGGGACACTGGGGTATCGAACCACGGTCCGTCCTGCGCTAGCACTTGCAAGGCAGACACCTTATCTCTAGCGCCAAAGTGCCACCCCGAATAATCAGTTCTTAACATTTTTGTTTCAACAGGATTTTCGTGGAGAAATTTCTCCCTATATGAAAGTTTGTTCTTAATATATCTTTAAGAAACCCTAAGATAAAAACCAATACATTTATTGTATGATTTTTCTTCCTTAATTAGGAATGATAAACTGGTCTACACATGTGTGAATAAAGTCCAGTAGCTTGTAATTTGATCTCATGGTTCACCTTTT
>PVKC010035783.1:0-13383 GCA_004027635.1 Crocidura indochinensis | reverse complement strand
TGTGTGGAGACTGGGACAGCTCACAGGGGCAGATGACATGGAGTTCTTGGGGTCCTGGCCAAGCTGAGATAACCAATCACACGTTAACCTGGTACCTGGATGATAAGAGACTGTGGAGCCATGTGACTCAGAGAGCCTCCAGTGTCTCTCCAAGCCTCAAAGCCCCACCTTTGCCTCACTCCTGTACCCCTGTAACCAAAGAACACTCCCAGAAAGAAGCAGAAGAGGGGATGGTTTCTTGAGAGTCTGAGCATTTTCTTCTCCAAGAGAGAATTGGCATTCCTTACACAGTCCTTTCAATGCCTGAAAGGGCTCTGCTTTGAACAGACTTGAACATTAACTTCCCTTGTTTTTCTATTAACCTGACTTCAGAAAGGAACTCAGGCAAAGCAACTGCATCCTTCCTTCTCATCTCAGTTGGCACAAAAACACATTCTGCAAACTTGTCTGTGGAAAGCTCTCGGAAGAGCCATGGCAGCCAGTTGAATACAAATTTCTCAACTCTTTCTTCCCACCTCCTCTCCATCCTCTTTTTTCCTACTTCTGGGACAGAAAGCAATGTGTGGACGTTGAAGTTTTGGACAACTGGTGGAAGTCAGCTCCTCCTGCACTGTCTGAGAAGTTGTCACATGTTTGAAACAGGCTCAAGTACTACATTTTGATGTTGCTTTGCATGATCAATATCAGGATGAATCAAGGGCAGACTGGGCAAATGATAAGGAAGAAAGGAATATAGAAGGTTTAGACTGAAGAGACAGCAATAGAATCCTTGAAGATTCAATAGATCCATGAAGCTTGTGGAGAAGATTCTCCCTGAATGACAGAGAACATACGTTGATGGTGAAGGAATGACTGATAAAAGAAGGAAGTTGTTTGGAAAATGATCAACTGGTGGGAAGTAAGAAAATATTGTGGAAGACAAAAGTAGAGTTTCAAGAGAGACTAATCATCTGCATCGAGGCAGTTAATTATTAACTCATTCAACCAATATCAAACACTTTTTCTGAATTCCTGGTATATTAGATTCCAGTGATGCGAAGATGAAAAGATGAAGACCACCAGCCAGTTGGGTCTGCCACAGATTTGGAAAGCAGCCACTTACCAGCATGTCTGCAAAAAGGCATGTTGTGGTTTTTAAAAAGCCACAGGGCTGGGAGGAAGAACTTTTTCCCAAGACAATCTGGAGTGCAGACAAGAAAGCAATGGGGACTTAGGAGAATTAATTTTGGAAAGTAGACATGTCACAGAGAGAAAAATGCAGGCATGTGTCTAAGCCATGGGAAATAAAGGTATGGATCAAAGACATTTTTAGCACATAGCCATTGTGTGCTAGTAAGAGAAAACAATGAACCAGTGAACAAAACTGGATACATTGGGAAGCCAGGACCTCTGTGTCTTCTGTGAAGGGCCCAGGAAACCCCAGATACCTGGGGGAGCAAGAGGAGGAACAGAGGGAGCCTGGAAACTGGAGGAAACATAGGCCAAGGCAGGACAGCAGGAGTCTATGCTGTGCTGATCATGGTCAAGGATCCTACCTTCTGTCCATCACAGTGGGAAGCATTTGGCGGCTTTAAACAGTAAATTGACTTCTCCAAAGTGGACTATTAATGGGGAGAAATATCTCTAGGGAGACTTGTCTATAAGCTTGATTATTTATAGTCTACCATACATATATGATATTCAGGTTACAGATAAGAAATATAAAAACATGGAATTGATCAAGTCCACGGAGGTGCAGGCAAGGAATCAACTCTTTTTTGTTTTGTTTTGTTTTTTTGTTTTTGGGTCACACCTGGCAGTGCTCAGGGGTTACTCCTGGCTCCATGCTCAGAAATCGCTCCTGGCAGGCACGGGGGACCATATGGGGCACCGGGATTCGAACCAATGACCTTTTGCATGAAAGGCAAACGCCTTACCTCCATGCTATCTCCCGGGCCCCAGGAATCAGCTCTTTTAATGGGAATGAGGAACCTGATGGTGAACTTTTTGGATATGCACCAGATGGGAAGTGGGTGGTGAAGATCAGTGCCAGTCCTAAGACCAGCTGGGTAACCCAGATTTATGAGTTCAAATTCTGCTCATGTTTCAAAACTCCAGAGCATCTGATAGCTATTCTAGCATCCAGAAAAATCAGGAGTTCCTTTAACTTTTTTTAAAAATAATATCTTTATTTTAACACCATGATTACAAATAGCTTGTAGTTGGATTTGTAGTTGGGTTTGTAGTTGGATTTCAGTTAAAAAAAGAAAAAGAACACTCCCCTTCACTAGTGCAACCTTCTCACCAACAATGCCCATCACCTTCTTCCCCTAACCAATGTTTATATTCCAGACAGGCATTCTACTTCTATCGTGAGCATTGTCATGATAGTTGTCGTTATTACTCTAACTGCACTCACCACTCTTTGTGGTAAGCTTCATATATATAGCCCTCATCTGTATTGTCTGTGGTTATTATTACAATAATATCTTTTATTTTTCTTAAATCCCAGAGATGAGACTATTCTGTGTCTATCTCTCTACTTTGACTTATTTCACTCAGCATAATGGTTTTCATCTCCATCCAGTTATAGAAAAATTTCATGACTATTTTTCCTGACAGCTGTATAGTATTCCATTGTGTATATGTACCACAGTTTCTTTTTTTAATATAATTTTCATTTTAATCATATTGGCTTACATATTGTTGACAATCATATTTTAGGTACAAATTAACATAAAATTAGGGGAACTCCCATCACTAAATAGTTCTCCCTCCACCTCCGTTCTCGTCCTACTTCCCATATCCTCTCCCCTACCACCCCCCACCCCCCGGGGTTGCTAAAGCAAGTGGTCCCCTCTGTGCCTAGCTTACTACTTAGGTACCACAGTTTCTTTAGTCACTCATCTGCTGTTGGGCATATGGGTTGTTTCCAGATTGTCTATTGTAAATAGCACTGCAATGAATGTAGGTGTGCAGAAGGTATTTTTGTTTTGTGTTTTTTGTGTTACTAGGGTATATCCTTAGGAGTGGTATAGACAGATCACATGGGAGCTCAATTTCCAGTTTTTTGAGTAATCACCATATTGTTTTCCATAAAGACTGGACTAGATAACATTCCCACCAGCAGTAAATGAGAGTTTCTTTCTCCCCACATCAACACCAGCACTGATTGTTCTTGTTCTTTGCGATGTGTGCCAGTTTCTGTGGCATGACATGGTACCTCATTGTTGTTTTGATTTGCATCTCCCTGATGATAAGTGATGTGGAGCACTCTCTATGTGCCTTTTGGTGATTTGTATCTGTTAATTTCTTCTCCCCATTTTTTTTTTTTGGTTTTTGGGTCACACCCGGCAGTGCTCAGGGGTTACTCCTGGCTCCATGCTCAGAAATTGCTCCTGGCAGGCACGGGGGACCATATGGGGCACCGGGATTCGAATCGATGACCTTTTGCATGAAAGGCAAACGTCTTACCTCCATGCTATCTCCCGGGCCCTTCTCCCCATTTTTTGATGTGGTTAGATGTTTTATTCTTATTAAGTTCTGTAGGTACCTTGTATATCTTAGATATTAGACCCTTATCTGATGAGTATTGGGTCAATGATGTCTCCTATTCTGTGGTGGCCTTTGTATCCCAGTCACTATTTCCTTTGAGGTGCAGAAGCTTCTAAGTTTAACATAGTTCCATTTGTTTATCTCTGCTTCTACATGTTTGGACAGTGCTGTGCATCTTCTTGAAGATGTCTTTAGTCTCAATGTTATGGAGTGCTTTACCTATATGTTGTTCTGTATAACTTATGGTTTGGGGTCTGATATCAAAGTCTTAAATATGTATTTATTTCACATTTGTGCATGATGTTAAAGTCTGAATTCCATTTTTTTCCATGTGGCTGACCAGTTGTTCCAGCATCACTTGCTAAAGAGGCTTTCTTTGCTCCATTTTGTGTTTCTTGCCCCTTCATCAAAAATTAATTGATTGTATGTCTGGGGAAGATTCTCTGACTACTCAAATCTATTTCACTAATCTGAGGGTCTGTTCTTATTCCAATACCATGCTGTTTTTTTAAATTAACTTTTGGCCAGAGTGGTAGCACAGCTATAGGGCATTTGCCTTGCATGTGGCTGACCTAAGACAGATCAGACTTTGGTTTGATCACCGATGTCCCTTACAATACCATGCTGTTTTAATAACTATTGCTTTGTAGTACATTTAAAGTTGGGAAATTGATGCCTCCCATCTTCTTTTTCTTAAGGATTACTCTAGCTGTTTGTGGGTGTATATTGTCCCAAATGAATTTCAGGAGTGTTGGTCCACTTCTTTGAAGAATGTCATCGATAGTATACTTAGAGCAGATTTCTGCTTTCAGCTTTGTTATTTCCTCTGTCTCCCTATTTTTGGTTCCTTTTGTTGGTCATTTTCTAATTTTTTTGAGTTATTCAGGTATGCCCCTTCTTCCTTCCTGATGTGTGTTTGTAGAGCTATAAATTTTCCTCTCAGGACTGCTTTTGCTGTGTCCCATAGATTCTGGCAGTTTGTGTCTTCATTACCATTTGTTTCCAGGAAAGTTTTGATTTCCTTTTTTATTTCATCTTGGACCCACTGGTTATTCAGTAGCAGGGTGTTTAATTTCCAATTGTTAAAGTTTTTCTTTTGTGTGCCTTTGTAGTTCACATCTAATTTCAGAGCCTTGTGGTCAGCAAAGGTAGCCTGCAAGATTTCTATCCTCTTAATTTTATGGAGGTATGTTTTATGTGTCAGCATGTAGTCTATCCTGGAGAATGACCCATGTACATTGGAGAAGAATGTGTATCCAGGCTTTTTGGGATGGAGCGTCCTATATATATATCTACTGGTCCTCTTTCTTCCATTACTTTTTTCAGGGTTAGTATGTTTTTGTTGGGTTTCAGTCTGGTTGACCTAACAAGTGTTGATAGGGCCGTGTTGAGGTCGCCCACAATTATCGACTTATTATTGATTTCTTCTTTCAGATTTCAGCTCGATCCATGGTTTCTTTGAGTTCTCTGAAGATCCTCTATATTTCTTCTCTTAACTCCTTATCTGAGAGTCTAAATTGGTGGTTAGCACTTTTTGGGTCTTCAGAGCTGCCATCTTTATTCTCTATGAATGATTTTGGCCTACGTTGTTTCCCCATTGTCATACTTGCAGTGTGGTGTTTTTAAAGTGTTGTGCTTGGGTTCATTGACTAGAAGACGTGGGCAGCTGCTAAGTGAAGTGGAGCCAAAGTGCAAGGCAGAAATCAAGCTCTGCCCTTTGTTGGTGGAGAGAGCTCACCTCTGATGATGTGCCTTCAGGAGATGTTCTCTGTTACTGTGACCTGAGGAGCTTTTCTGGGTAGGGTGGTTCATGGTCACCTCAAGCAGTTATATGGGATCAAATCTTGTGAATGTCGAGGGCCTCGAGTAATTTGGGGGCATCATTGCAGGTAGTATGGAGTAGACTGTGCATATGCAAAGAGGGTTAAGTTTTGAAATTGTGATGGAGGAAGTTGAAAAGCTTCTCCTCTTAAGGACTGGATTGTGTTGGTGAAGAGGGAGGGAACATTCTGCATGAATGTTGGTGTGGAGGAAGTAGCAGTCCTTGAAGAGGTTGAAAAGGTCAAGAAGAAACATCTCTAATAAACTCTGTAAGAAGGCCAGAGATATCTTTCCAACATCAAAGTATTTTTTATTTATTTAAAAAAATAAACACATTGCAGCTTAGTAGGGGAACTGGGCTATTTTTCTCTACTTATGTTTTTGTAGCACCCACTTTTTTCTTGTTTTGTTTTCATTTTTCTTTTTTTTTTGGTTTTTGGGCCACACCCGGTGACGCTCAGGGGTTACTCCTGGCTATTCGCTCAGAAGTCGCTCCTGGCAGGCACGGGGGACCATATGGGGAACCGGGGGATCGAACCGCGGTCCGTCCTAGGTTAGCACAGGCACCTTATCTCCAGCGCCACCGCCCGGCCCCTTCATTTTTCTTTTTAAACTTTTAAAAATAAAATTTTTATCACTGTAGATACACAGTTACAAAGTTGTTCATAATTGAGTTTAAGTCATACAATATTCCAGTACTCATCCCCTCACCAGTGCACATTTCCTGATACCATTGTCCCCAGTGTCCCTAATGCTCTCTCTGCTGCCCTCTCCCCTGCCTGCTTCTGTGGGAGGCATTTTTCTTTTCTCTCTCTTTCTCTTTCTCTCTTCTTTTTCTTTTTCTTCTTCTTCTTCTTCTTCTTCTTCTTCTTCTTCTTCTTCTTCTTCTTCTTCTTCTTCTTCTTCTTCTTCTTCTTCTTCTTCTTCTTCTTCTCCTCCTTCTTCTTCCTTATTTTAAACATGGATAACACCCACTATCTTTAGATGGAATAAATGAATTAACATTTTAGTGTAAATTAAATTTATATACTTTTTTATTGTCTTTAGCTAAGAAAAGCAGTGAATATTTTCATCTAGATCTTAACAAAAGATGATAATGTAATCTTTAGTGATACTGATTTCACAGATTTTTCTGTCTATAAATTGCTGTGACTTGTTTTAATGAAACAACTTGCGAAATTTCCTCCAGTACTGTTACTTTTTATTTTTTTTCTTCTCGCATACTTTTAAATTTAATCTAGATGCTTGTGATATCCTTATTTCTGTGTTTTAAGATTCTTATTCTTAAAATAACTCTTTCATTCCTCAGAGACTAAGCATCCAGAATGGATTTAGGACTGCTGCCATGTCTTGAAGATAGTATGAGAAGTATCTGTAGCTGACACATCAAAAACATCTTTATCAATGTAACTGGTTTCAGTCTTTCTTATAATGTCTCCTTTGCTATGAAAGAACAATTGTTAGGAGAAACCAAAGAGTTGGCAAGACTCCTATTGTTATTAATGATATTCCCCCTCTGAAGTAAGGTCTAAGAAATACCTCTATGCTCTAAGTGGTGAGGTGTTGATGTCACACAGACTCTGGGTTCACAGCTATGATCCGAGAACCATGACACTGCTATCCCTAAACTCTCTACCTTTCTCAGGCAGTGGCTGCCTTTGGCAATTCACCTGACTCTACTTCAGAACTGTTCATCTGCAGTGTAAGTGGAGTTGGAAATTGTCTGCTTTTATACACCAAGGCCAACCTGGGTTAGATCCCAGACATCCCATTATGATCTCTTGAGCACTGCCAGGAGTGATTCTTGACTGCAGAGTATGATCCCTAAGAATCACGTGAATGAGTAGCACAAATACACTCCCCTCCACACCAAATTGCACAAGCAGAATGTGTGTGAGCATCATAGCTGAATAGCAGCTAACATGGGCGACCCTGAGAAGTATTTCTGCTAAGGTATGTAGACCACAGTCTGAATTGTGTGACCCAGTCATCATGGCAACAGCATAAAGGAATGGGAGGGGCAGGGAGAGGAATGAACAAATGAGAGAATTAATTAGTAGATTAATGATGAAAATGAAAGTAATTATTTTACTTATAAAAATTTTTCTTGATTCTGTAGCTCTGCTTTCTAAACAACTGTTTATATAGTCACCATGCCAGATGGAAAAACTTGGAAAGGTTTTGAAGTGCCTTCAAAACTTGGAAATTCCAATGCTTTGATTTCAAATTTTCATTCTATCCCAATGCTTTAATATGGTTAATGTGCTAACATTGTTCAAATGTGAAACTGTGATTTGATTGTGCTCTTGAAAGCAGAATTTAAAGAAAGCTTTGTAACATTAATCAAGAGAAAAGGCTTGGCCAGAATGAATTGGCCAGAGTGATAATACAGTAGGTAGAGTATTTCTCTTGCATGTGGCATCCCAGTATTATGTATCATTCTCTAATTACCACCAGGAGTAATTTTTTTGGACCACACCCGGTGACACTCAGCGGTTACTTCTGGCTATGCACTCAGAAATTACTCCTGACTCGGGGGGCCATATGGGAAGCCCGGGGATTGAACCATGATCCATCCTAGGATAGTTCGGGCAAGGCAGATACCTTACTGCTTCACGGCCCCCACCAAGAGAAAGTTTTGAATGCAGAGACAGGTGTGTAACCCCTGAGCATCGCCAAGTATAATCAAAACATAAAAAATGTAAAAAACATAGCATACAAACGAGCAAACAAAGTGGGTTGGTTATTTTAATTTTCCTAAGAATGTAAATGTAAATGTACAAGTTTGGTCTGATTTCATACCCAGACTTTACTTTGGGGATTTGGCCTTAGTCCCAAAATAGCAAGAGAAAATATTCAAACAGACAAAGCAAATAATGTTGTAATATAGGTGGAAACATTGGTAATTGGTAATTCTTTTTTTGTTTGCTCACTACCACATCAACAATTATGCTCAATCCCTGTGCCATTATTTCTCTACTTTCTTTGGGGCACCCAACATCCCAAGCAAGTAGTGGAGTATAAGTGGGAAGAGGCATCACACTCATAGTTTCAAGCTTGCAAACCAGGTACTTTTATTTATTAAAATATGTGTGAAGTAAAGCAAGCTTATTGAGGAAATTAAAGGAGGAAAAGAGATTGAGGCAATAGCTCCAGAGAAAACAGGACTTCTCCAGAATGGAAAGAGCTAGTACACATCCCAGTAGAGCGATTACCCCAGGATGAAAAAATGCTCCCTAAAGAATGAAAGCTGAAGGAAAACATTTGTTCCAATATACTGTATGCACACCACTATTTGTCACTCAATACAATAACTAAGAATTAGAATCAACCTAGATGTTCAGTCACAGAAGAGTAGATCATGAAGATGTGATATATATATATATATATATATATTCAGTCATGCAATTTGCTGCAACATGGATGGAACTGGAAGATATCAAGTTAAATGAAGTAAGCCAGAAGAAGGATAAATATAGACTGATATCACTTAGCTCTGGTATTTGAATAACTGAAAGAGTGAATGCAATGAATTAAAGGATATTGGCCATAACACTTGACCCCAGAGTATATTGAGGAAAAGGAAATAGAGTGGAGGAAGAAAAGACAACAACATTGAAATATTTTTACCTCTTCTAAATTTATTTCATTATTATTATTTTTAATAATTTTTATTGTGACCAAAGTGAATTTTGACTCTTTTACAGTAATATTTAAGGTATACAGTGACAATGAATCAGGGCTATTCCCACCACCAGTGAACAACATTGAAATCTTAAGACCCAAACCATAATAACTGAACTTAAAATGGGGCCTGATGATGACAGGCTGGGGTGGAGAGAGTATGGGATGGACTGGAAATATTGGTGGAGGGAGATTGACGCTAATGGGACTGATACTGAAGCACTGTATATCTGAAATTAATCTGAAACTTTGTAAGTCACAATGCTTTAAATAAATAAATAAAACAAAAAATTCCACATCTCAAGAGGGTAAATAGGGAAGCACATGAGTGCTTCTTCCTTTGTTCAGCTAGTCTTTACAAAGTTTTTTCCAAACTTCCCTCTGTGCTTCTAGTCCCCCTCCCCAGTTCATTGCTAGGATGGTTATCCAGAGGGAGTGCTTGGAGCAGGTGATGGTTTTCTTTGGGTATTCTCCACATGACATTTGTCCCAGCAGTGGTATCTCCTTCCCAAGAATCCTCCTTGATTCTGGGCCTCAGAATCAAGAGATACCTTAATTATAGAGATTTTTTAATTTTAACATAGTCTAACACAGTTCTCTCCTTTCTTTTCTTTTTCTTTTGTTATGGGACCATGACTTGAAGTGCTTGGGAGTTTGATTCTTATTTTTATAAAGATACAAAGAAAAGAGGGACTGTTAGCTCCTAGTGGGAAGGGCAGAACTAGAACTGAACTCTCTACTGTCCAAATTCAATGCTTTGCTTTTCAGTCCACAAATAATGAAAGTCAAGGTAGAGCAAATGAATGGGACTGGGAAGGATTTTGCAAACAATTTCTCTTCCCCCAAGTTCAATTTTACTTGAGTCTGAAGCATGTGTGGTAGGATTGGAGGGAAAGAATTGAGATTTGCCATCATATGCTTCATACTTTTCAAGTTTGAAAATGGAAAATAATTAGTTAAAATTTGGAATTAGTTAAAATCCTGTTTTGACATGAGTCATTTTAGTTATAGATGCACCATTGATATAAATTAATGATTAGTTAGATTGGCAGTTCTTAAATTACTTGTCAGGATCATCCGGAGAACTTGTTAAAAAGTTGTTGTCGTCTGGGGCCGGGCGGTGGCGCTGGAGGTAAGGTGCCTGCGCTAGCCTAGGACGAACCACAGTTCGATCCCCCTGTTTCCCATATGGTCCCCCAAGCCAGGAGCGACTTCTGAGCGCATAGCCAGGAATAACCTCTGAGTGTCACTGGGTGTGGCTCCCCCCCCCCCCCCGCCAAAAAAAAACAAAAAAAAAAGTTGCTGTCTGAAATAATTGACTATGTTGTATATTCAACAGTTACTAAGAAGTTGGTCTTAAATGTTCAGATCAAAGCTGGAGAGATAATACAGTGGGAAACATTATTGCCTCACAAGTTGATAATATGGGTTCAAGATCAGATATCCCTACCCTCGGCACTCAAAAACTCAATACAGAAATCACTTTCTCACACCTATATTTATTGTAGCACTATTTACAAGAGCCCGACTTTGGAAACAACCAAAATGCTCCTCAACAGATGAATGGCTAAAGAAACTGTGGTACATATACACAATGGACTATTATGCAGCCATCAGGAGAGATGAAGTCATGAAATTTTCCTATACATCAGTGTACATGGAATCTATTATGCTGAATGAAATAAGTCAGAGGGAGAGAGATAGACATAGAATAGTCTCATTCACCTATGGATTTTAAGAAAAATTAAAGACATTGAAATAATTCCCAGAGATTAGGACTGAAAGGACTGGCTCAAGATAGGAAGCTGACCACAAAGAGTGGTAAGTACAGTTAGAGAAATAATTATGCTGAGAACCATCATAGCAATGTCATTGAGTGAGGGATGTAGAAAGCCTGTCTTGAATACAGACTGGGTTGGGGGAGGGAGGAGATCAGAGGCATTGGTGATGGGACTGTTGCATGGTGAAGGGGGTGTTCTTTTATGACTGAAACCCAACTACAATTATGTTTGTGATCATGGTATTTAAATAAAGATATTTTTAAAAAATTAGATATTGGGACCTGGTTGGACCTAGCTGGAATAGGGTAGTTGGGTAAGGTCAGAGGTGTCTGGCATGGGTGGTCCTAGGACAACCCTGGGGGGAGGAGCCAACAACCTCAAAGTTTGGGTCCTGGGAGAGAGCAGGGCTTTAGGGTTTGTATGTGTGGGACCCCTGGAGACCTCAGTACCCTAGAACTGATCCCCTGGCTTTCTCATTGATCTGTGGGCATGTTCGGGCATATGAGTGACTTGGACCCCCAACTCTGTTTGGGAGCCCCCTTCAAAGAGAGAACATTAAAGCTCTGTACTAGGGCTGGAGACAAAGCACAGGGACACTACACTTACTGGGTTTCATTCTGTACCACATCTGACCTGAGTGACCTGGAGTGATCCCTGAGCACAAAGCCAGGAGTAAGCTCTGAGCATCACCGGGTATGGCCCAAAAGAAAAAAGAAATTAACTCCTTGGCTTTTTCCCCCTCTAGAAATACCTGTATTTTTTGGGTGGTGGTGGTGGTGGTGATGGTGAGAGGTCCATACCCAGATACCCAGATGTGCTCAATGTTTATAAGAAAAAAAAATCAGATATCCCATAAAATTCCCTGGGAGCTGCCACGAATGAACCCTTAGTTCAGGAACAGGAGTAAGCACTGTGCACCACTGGTTGTGGGGCAACCTCAGGAAAAAGATTCTAATCTTTTAATTATTAAATTAAGTATTGTAGGGGACGGAGGTGGCACAGCAGCAAGGCATTTGCCTTGCACTTGTCTGACCTAGGACAGACTGTGGCGGTTCCCTGGCATCCTATATGGTCCCCCAAGCCAGGAATGATTTCTGAGCACATAGCCAGGAGTAACCCCTGAATGTCACCAGGTGTGGCCAAAAATATTAAGTATTGTAATTCTGGAGAAAGATGGTAATTTTTTTCTGTAATTCAATTATATCTCAACAAACTACATTACAAAATAAAATGTGTTAGAGTTATAGTACAGTGGGTGGGGTGCTTTCCTTGGAAGTGATTGAACCCAGTTCAATTCCCAGCACCCCATTATGACCCTTTGAGCCAACCAGGAATGATCCCTGAGTGCAGAACCAGAAGTAAGCCAGGAGTACTTCTGGAAATGGCCCCCCAAAATAAAAAAATTAAAACAAATTTATTACTTTAAGTCAACTGTATCCCCCATTTTAAAAGCAAAAATGGAGACCTGATAGCACAGAGATTAAGGTGCTGACCCAGGTTTAATCTTCTGTACCACCTATGGTCTCCAGGTAATATTTAGGATATGCCCTGAGAAATCGTGGCTACAACACTTCTCCCATAAAAGTCTTTTCCTGCTAACAAGTTCTTCATTTTTGAAAATGATAA
This sequence comes from Crocidura indochinensis, assembly GCA_004027635.1. Taxonomy (NCBI): domain Eukaryota; kingdom Metazoa; phylum Chordata; class Mammalia; order Eulipotyphla; family Soricidae; genus Crocidura; species Crocidura indochinensis. The sequence goes on along the minus strand of PVKC010035783.1, from coordinate 937 downwards.
TAATTTATATCTTTAATACTTGGAAAAAGGTGAAGCTGGTTGGTGTAAACAATGCTTTTCAAGCAACAGACAACTTATGTCTACAAGTTGTAATAAGTATGAATTTAACTTAGTATTGTGTTGCAAGCTATAATCATTAAGAGGAAGTAAGTATGAGATACTATATCTCTAGGTCAAAGAGAGAATGCAGAACCATAGTACAAATCTAGTCAACTAAATATAGCCTTCCCCCTGGAAGCTGATCTCAAAATAAACCTTCCTAGCTAATTGACTTATATATATATATTTTTATTGACTTATATATTTGATCTTCTTTCCATGGATTCATATGTTAACAAGTCCATTTCTATTGTTGGCCAATTGATGAGAGTGTGGGGATCAATACCCGAGTCTGAGGTTGGATGGATCAGATACTCTTCAGTCTATTTAAAGCACCCTGTGAGAGGAGGGTTGTTGGCCTGTTTTTATCCACACTGAGTTCTATATTCATTCTGTGTGTGTGTGTGTGTGTGTGTGTGTGTGTGTGTGTGTGTGAGCATGGAAGTATAAATGCCTTTAACCTAACTAGAGCAGTGCAATCATTCTTACCCCTCTTTTGTTATATATAACTATATGTACATACAAACACATAGTTTATATTCAGAACATTTTGACTTATGTTGGAGATGCCTCCCAACAAACACCTTTCTCCTAAGTTGAAAACCTTGTGCTGAGTCAAAAGTTCATTCAAAATATAGACCCACCAAGAAATGAAAGGCAGTCCAGCCCACCTTCCTTTAAAAGAGTGTTTTTAGGGGCTCGGGAGATAGCATGGAGGCAAGGCGTTTGCCTTTCATGCAAAAGGTCATCGGTTCGAATCCCGGTGCCCCATATGGTCCCCCGTGCCTGCCAGGAGCAATTTCTGAGCATGGAGCCAGGAGTAACCCCTGAGCACTGC
>PVKC010035782.1:0-13387 GCA_004027635.1 Crocidura indochinensis | reverse complement strand
AAAAAAAAATAAAATAAAATGACTCTGGCATCTCACTGCAAAACCTTCCAAATGGCTCGTGAGCACCGCGACACCACTCAGGGGCTGGCTTGCCGAGGAGACACGCGCTGGAATAAAATTATTTTCCTCCCAAAGGGACCACACACTTGGCAATAAAGTGCCCATTAGCAAAGCGTGCCCAGCAGTGGAAAACGGGGCTGTGGCCACGTGATGAGGACCAGGGCAGGAGCACACAGCAGGCAGGGGGTTGGAGAGGCTTCGTTTTCGTGTGAAAAGACACTTGGAAGGAAAGATTGCTGAGAAAAGAACTTAGCAGGAGGAAGAGTCATTTCCTACCTAGCTGTGTTTTTGCATCGTCAGGAACCCCCCAGACCACCTCACTGTGCTCGTCCACTCGGCCTTTTGGGGGGGGGGGGGTCAGAGCATGCTTTTTGGGCTGGAGTCACCTAGCTCCATGCCTGAACAGACTTGTTCGGTTCTCTGAGAGACTGCTCACTCACAAAAGGGAAGCTAATTAAAGTTCTGGATGTGAAATAGGTGGGAGAAAATGCTCCCCTCTTGTCTCACTTGCCCTCCATTCTCCAAGAAGCCAGGGAGGTCTTTTGAAGCATCCGGTTCTGGGGCCGGAGAGATCGCATGGAGGTAGGGTGTTTGCCTTGCATGCAGAAGGACAGTGGTTTGATTCCCGGCATCCCATATGGTCTCCCAAGCCTGCCAGGAGTGATTTCTGAGTGTAGAGCCAGGAGGAACCCCTGAGTGCTGCCGGGTGTGACTCAAAAACAAACAAACCATAAAGAAGCATCAGGGACAAACCCTGCTAGGTATCTAATCAAGAATAGGAGTTTGGCCCAGCAAAGGTGCTACAAAGCTTGAGGTGTAGACTCCACCAGTAAGGTGTGCTGGGAACAGCCCTGGTCAGCATTGGGAGGCATCCCTGGTTAATCCACTAGAAATGGGATCCCAGGGGGCTCACAGGTAAGTAGATGGGCCAGGGCCTCAGCTGGTGCCTCCAGTCCAGGTGAATTTTTTTTTTCGTTTTTTGGGGCCTGACTTTGTGGGTCAGGGGTTACTCCTGGCTCTGTGCTCAGAAATCACTCATGGCAGGCTCAGGGGAAAATATGGGATGCTGGGGATCAAATCCAAGTCTGTCAGGTCAGCACCATGCCAGACAAGTGCCCTACCACTGTGCTATTGCCCCCCCCTTAGTCCAGGTGAATTCTGTATCCCACACCCACCTCAGGCCACAGTCTGACCCCTTGACCGCAGAACACCCAGGGGTCACCACCTTGCACCCTAAACCATGATGCCCACCCATGCAGAGAGGTATAGTACATAGGAAGGTCTGTGCTTGGCTCTGGCTCTGAAGGGTGCCAGCCTGTGTTAGCTGAAGCCATGAGTCCCTGGGAGGAAGGGGTGGATGTGGGAGATACTCACACATACATACACATATGCAGAGCCCTCCTGGGACTGCCTCACAAGTACATTTAGGATGTTTGAGTTCTGGAAGGGAGAGGAACTTATTCACACAACGATCACCTTTTACTGCCCTGCCTTTGGGAAAGAAACTGAATTCAGATCCTGCTCCATATTCAAATCTGGCACTGCCAGTCCTGTCTGGGTTGTTGTGAGGATAACAGAAATTGCTCTAAATGCAGAAAATACCTGGTGAGCGGTCACTGCCAACTGACCCACCCCATTCTCTCCCTTTAAACACAGAGCTGCCCCTGCCCCAGGCTTCATAGTTTAACCAGAACTTATGAGAGTGCTTGCCAACTTCCTATCAACCTCATCTTTGGAGAGTCCTGTTTGGTGCATCCACAGGCCCTCTCGGAGGCCAAACCCATAACTAAGGGAGGCATTTATTCAGCTGCCCTATGCGGATGAAGACTGGCAGGCTCAGGGAGGGTAGGCAAGCAGGAACAATGGTATCACACACACAGGACTGCTCTTAGCTGCAAGAGGTCTGATCAGGATAAGCAGATAGATATCCGGAGAAGACAGATGTTGGTGGGCATGGGAGAGGACAGGGTGACACTGATCTTGCTGACATGAGCTTGAAACTGCATCCCCCACTTGCAGGAAGTTACCCCAGAAAACCTGGGCAGGCCTGGAAGCACCCCACCCTATAAAGGACACATGGTGCTTGTTCCCTAGTCCTGTCTTGCCCTTAGCCCCTTAAGGCCTCAGTCACAGATCAGGACCAAGCCAGTATCTCTCTGAGTGAGTGGAACTGGGGTTCTGGTGCTCCCCCAGCAGGTGTGACTGAGACCTTGCTGGCACAGGGGGAACAACCAGGGTACATGCCTTCCCTAGGTGCCAACGGTGCCTAGAGCAGTTTCTGCCTTAGTTGCAGTGTTCTTGGGCATTAGGGTTCGTTCAATGCAGCCACGAAGTTTCTAAGGCAAGAGCAACAGTAACTCAGTGGGGAAGGCCCTGGGGTATGGCTGAGGGTACCCCCCGCACCTCAGTTCTGACTCTCAACCCTCCCCTACCTCTGCCCAACTCCTGTCCTTAATGTAGCCCTTGAAACCCAGCACACCACCAAGCAATTGTCACCCTGACAACCTGTACTGGACAGGGAAGCTCCCAGCTGCTCAGCCCATCTGGGCTCCCAATGTGGACTTTCAAGAAGAAACCCAGTTGTAAGCATTCAGGGATTCACGGGGCAAATAACCAACATTCCCAGGGCCTTCAAATATTTGCAGTAGGCTCAGCAAACATGGAGTTCACGCCATGGCTTCGGGACACAGCTTAGCTCGTGGATTAAGCAGTTAGTGGGGAGGGGTTGCACAGTTGGGTCCAGTTGGAGTAGGGGACCACGGTCAGATCCCCTGACCTTCAAGGCTAATCCACATGCTCCTGCTTTGGAGCAGCTGAGCCAAACTGTCTCCTCTAAAAGCACCACCTCTGGGTTCTCTCAGCAGGATAACAAAACCCTGCACATCTGGGCTGCCTCTGCTTCAGCAATAGCCAGCTCAGTCCAGGCACCATTTACCTTCTGGCTCCCTTACACGCCTTGGGACCCACCACATCTGACTTTGAGGGAAGGCCTGAGACAGAGCTAGAGATCTACAACCCTCCCCAGAGCCCATGGATGGTTCGGCCAAGGCATCCTGATATGCTGACAAACATTCAGTCTGGGTCGCCTATGGTTTGTCAGGGAGAAGTGGGTTTTAGGTCTGTTTTTAGAGTATTCAAAAGGAGTATTATAAATACTGGGCACTGAAATGCTGAGAAGTTGAAATATTGGAATGTTAGACTATTGGAATGCTGGGGTGTTGAGATATTGGAATGTAGGTATATGTGAATATTAGAATTTGGGGAAGTTGGATTACTGCAATACTAAAATATTAGAAAATTGGGATGTTGGGCTATTAGAATATTGAGTTGATGGATATTAGAATATTGGGTTATTAATAATATTAATATTAATTAATTAATATTAGATATTAGAATATGGCAATATTGGGATGATGAAACACTGGGATGTTGAATATTAGAAGATTGGGGTGTTAAAATATTAGAATATTGAGAAGCTGAAGCATTGAGATGCTATATTGAAATATTAGTATGTGGGGCCCGGGAGATAGCATGGAGGTAAGGCGTTTGCCTTTCATGCAAAAGGTCATAGGTTCGAATCCCGGTGCCCCATATGGTCCCCCGTGCCTGCCAGGAGCAATTTCTGAGCATGGAGCCAGGAGTGACCCCTGAGCACTGCCGGGTGTGACCCAGAAACCAAAAAATATATATATATTAGTATGTTAGAATATTAGAATATTTGAATGTTGGGATAATGGAATATTGGGATGTTTAGATATTGGAATTTTGTGAGGTTATAAAGTAGGAATAATTTTATGTTTGAATATTGGAATGTTGGTATGCTTGAATAATGGAATAATGGGATATTGGAATATAGAGATGTTCAAATAATGAAATATTGGGATGTTGGAATATTGGAACAATAGGATATAACAACATTGGATTATTGGAATGTTGGAATAGTAGATATTGGGATCTTAGGATGTTGGAATATTAGAAAATTGGGATGTTAGATATTAGATTATTGGAATGTTAGAATATTGGGATGTTGGAATATTGGGATATTGATATATTAGGCTATTGGGATATAAGAATACTGAAAAATTATTATATTGGAATATGAGAATTTTAGATGATGGAATACTGGGATATTGGAATATTCTAAGATTAGGATGTTAGAATGTTGAATTATTTGTATGTTTTAATATTAGAATATGCACACACCCAGACCATACACTCCTGATCCCAGAGCAGGGGTCTATGTGGGCTGGTTCCACCCTGTTCCTCCCCGGTGGGTAGCTGCCCTGTCTGCCCATATTCAGCTGTGCCCTGGGCAATGGTGGCCCCACACGGAGCAAGCTGTTCTGGGCAGGCGAGTGGATGGGCAACTGCACTCTGGTCCGTAGTGCTTGGGCCCACAGTACTCAGGACACAGCGCTTGGCCCCTGCCTGCTCGGTACCTCCTCACAGCTATATCTGCAGAGCTGATGACCAGACTTCTGTTTAAAAGCAGTGATTTATGGGACCTTTCCAACCCGTCCTCCCTGCCCGTGTGTTCCACAAGCGCACTGGGCTATAATTAAGTTCCCGGATTACTGTCAAGCCTTCGCCTCTCCCATTCAATCTGCGGCAACGCCTTTTATGGTCTCTTCTTATCTTTAATTAAGACAGAGATGCTTGTGTTCTCCAACATCCAGGAAGAGCTGTGCTTCCTCTCCAGTCCAAACACAGCCTGCCGCCAGACACTCTCTTGGGATACAAAGGCAAGAGCCACCATTTGTCCCTCCTGGGTCTTCCTCCTCTCTGGGCTGTCCCTGAGCCCTGCTATGTATCAAGATATGAAAAGGCATGGGATCTGACCCTGAGCCAGGGGCCTGCAAGCTGCAGGAAAAAGCCTGAAGCACTGATCTGGGGCCTCTGTGACCAGAAAGCTTCGGTATCTGCCATAGAAAGAGGAAAGTCAAACAGCTATAAAGGGGTGCAGGAAGGATCCTCTGGGAAATGGCAGCTGCCTGGAGGCTATAGCTAAGAGGCCATGGATGCTCCAGGTTCTGGCAGCCCAGGGCTGTCAGAGTACAGTCCAGGCAGGGAGGGCCCGGCACGTAGAACATAGCCAGAAGAGTAAAGAGTCACTGTGGGGAAGAGGAAAGAGCTGAGTTTGCAGGAATAAAGAAAAAAGCGGGTCTCCATGAGTGTGCATGTTTGCAGTAGTGCATGCCTCTGATACCTACACAATGTGTCTGCATGCATGACAGCACCTGTGCTTGCATGCATGCATGAATGTGTGGATGCACAGTGCAGCCTCTATTCCCATGCATGTGTGACCCTGGATGTGTGCCTGTCTACACACGTATGCCTGTATGTGTATATCTTGCTTAGTTGTATGTGAGTCCTGCACATGCATGCCTTATGTGTGTGCATGTTTATATGCATAATATGTGCATGTGTTTTAAAGTAGAGTCCTGGCCCCCATCCAGCTAAGGACAGTGCTAGTCTAGCACAGGCTGTTTCTTCTGACATACTGCCCAGCTCTACTGAAAGCTGTCCCAGCAGCTCAAGTAGGACCAGTGGTAGTGGGTCATCTCTGTCCTCCTAGTGCTGTGGGCCACGAATCAGGATGCTGGGGGCTGGACAAGGAGGGTAAAGGGGTCATGGGACCTTTGGCAGCTCTGAAGATTATTGAAACCACACCCATGGCCAAATTTCAGTCAACGAATTTGAGGAGTCTCACCAGCACTTCTTGAGGAAAAGGGTCACGGACTGAAAAGAGTTGAGAAACTTCATGGTGGGGTTTGGGGCTGGAGTAATAGCACAGTGTTAGGGTGTTTGCTTTGCACACTGTTGACCCAGGACAGATCAGGATTTGATCCTCGGCATCCCATATGGTCCCTGAGCCTGCCAGGAGTGATTTCTGGGCACAGAGCCAGGAGTAATCCCTGAACACTGTCAGGTGTGACCCCAAAGTCAAAATAAATAAATAAATATAAAATAAATTAAAAAGAAACTTCATGGTGGGCCAAAGCAATAATAGCATAGAGGGAGGGCGCTTGCATTGCATGTTGCTGACCCGGTTTCAATCCTAGGCATCCCATAAGATCTTCTGAGCCCCAACAGGAGTGATTCCTCAGTGCAAAGCCAGGAGTCCTCCCTGAGCATCATCAGGTGTGACCCCACAACAAAGGAACAAACAAAACACCCAATGGTGATAGTCCTGTTTTTACCAGTTTCTGTCTATCTATGGGACCTGGTCCTGCCTGAGCCTCCTAGCATGGGCCCCCGCACAGTCATTTCTGGCCCGTGTTTAGGCCTGATTGCAGACTGACTCTGACTGGAAGCAAGGTTCAAAAACTGCAGTTTAACCCCCCTCCCAAGATTTCCAGTAGTTCTGGACATGTGGTTTTCCAGAAGGGGCCCCTGTGAGCCCTGTGAAAACTAGAGTCAGGCACCCCTCATGCCCTGGAGGCAGGAAAATATCCTCCAACCAGGAGTGGGGTTCTTTGGGAGCACAGTAGGGAGAGGAGTCCACCCTGGGCTATGGCAGGAGGCCCAGGTAGGGAGGGCAGGATTACCCTGTGTGAGCTGGCTAAGGATGCAAGCCACCAGGCAAGGCTGAGGGGGGGACAGACCGGAGACACTCCAGCCCATCACCTGACCTGCAGCTCTGCTCTGGCCCCAGCCCAGGTGCTAGATGACTCCGTCACTATGGAGGGCTGAGTGTCAATTGCTCAGTGGCCATCCTCACAGCAAGGCTAGGCAGCACAGGAGGATGGCATGTGTGTGCCCTCAGGAAGAAACTTGGGGATTGTCCCAGCCCTGCACCCCTGGGCCTCTTGTCCTGGTGGGTGCATTTCGCCCCTCCCTCTGTGATTAGAGAAGCCACAGTGAGAGTTCAACTGTTTCAAACCCCTTTTGAAAAACATAAGTACGGGATGCATGATAAACTGATGATAACATCGCACCAGGCGTGGGTGGAAGAGAGAGAGAGAGTGAGAATGCATTTGCCAAAGCAACAGGGCTCTAACCTGTGGTCCTCTGAGACCCAAGCTGGGGATATATTTCCAGAATGTTTCCCCTGCCTTGGGGAGGTCGCTTCTCCCAGCAGGAAGAGCCCTGTGCAATAATGTCTGTTGATTTGAACATATTCTGGGTGAGTGGGAGAGCCCAGCATCCTCGTATTCCACAGTGCTTGATGGTGCATGCTGTTATTTGAGGGCCTTCTGTGCACCAGCTTTGGGGAGGAAACCCTGTCCCTTCATTGCACAAAAGCAAACTAAAACAAGACATTTCCAGGGGCCTTTTGATGGCACTGAGGAAGATCCTGCCCTGTTTGGGCATAGAAGGAGAAGGCACTGAATAGAATGCACCCAAAATGCTGGAGGAGGGCTGTGACTCTCAGCATGGTTCAGGCCTTGGGCTTGGGCTCTGTGTGCAAGGAAGATACCTCAACTAATACCAAGTGGAGAGGTAGAGGTTGATCATTCCACAGTCCCCAGTGGAGAAAGGGGAATTCCATACCCTCTCTCCGGGGAGGATAGGAGTAGCTGGTCTGGTAGTAATTCCCTACAATAAATAATCCACACAGATATGAAAGTTTTCGCAGGCATGAAACTCACACAGCCAGCTGTTCACCCACAAGCTAGTCAGTCATTCCACCAACCAAGTGGAACCACAAGCCTAGATGATAGCTTCTCCTTAGCTTTTCTGTGTCCCCTTTATTCAGCTCCAAACCAAAACTCGTCCCCCAAGGGAGAGGGGAAAAAGCCGGAATAAAGGCAGTGAGAACACAGATATAGATGGGAACTTTTTCTTTTTCTTTTCTTTTCTTTTCTTTTTGTTTTGTTTTGTTTTGGGGTCACCCCCTGCAGTGCTCAGGGGTTACTTCTAGCTCTGTGCTCAGAAATCGCTCCTGGCAGGCTCAGCGGACCATATGGGATGCCAGGATTCAAACCACCATTCATCCTGGTAGGCTTCATGCAGGGCAGATGCCCTACTGCTGTGCTATCTCTCCAGCCCCATGGAAACTATTTCAAAGACCTCTATTTACCCCACACCAAACACAAAGATACCCCCAGCTTCCCTGGGCTCTTTGCATGACATTTCTCTATCCTCTGTGGTGTAACCTTCATTCTTAATAAAGGGGACTGGAGCCTGGTGGAGAGATGAGCCAGGATGAACATGTTCACTGCATGTTCCATTTCCTTCAAGGTTCCCTTTAGAAGCTGGCGTGACTCTGAACTGGCTTCCAGGAAACTGAGCACGGATTAGAGCAAAGTTTAGTGGAGACTCGCTCCTTATTTCCAGATGTGGTGACGGCAAGTTCTGGGAGTTGGGTGAGGCTGCCTCTAAATGACTGGCCGCCTCTAAAATGAAGCCCTCTCCCCAGGAGCCCTTTCAGAGCTGTAGCCCTTACTCTCCCCCACTCCTGAGTGTCCTAGGATGATGCAGCCACAGAAGAGGAGGCAGCGGGGTCTTCGTGAATGGCTAGCAGAGGAGACTTGCAGCCCGGTCGCACTGCTGTATTTTAGCCTGAGTGTGCCCCAGAGCCAACTTGGCCAGAATCTTGCTGAAAAAACACCAGTGTTGAGGATTGCACTGACCTGCTGTGGCTTTATATGCTGTAGCTAACATTTATGGAAGTGGCCAGAAACAACAGAGCCGCCTGCCTTGGACCTTGGCCAGCAACTCTGAGTGGTCATTTATTGCTCAACCCTCAGTAGCAATGGGACAAGGAAGTACATGCTATGTGGAAGGCCATAGGCCACTACTGTAGCCAGACCAGGATATTGTGTGATCCTAGCCTCTGATGTTTCAGGAATAGCCTTTCAATGGTTCTGAATGGCAAGTCCCCACAGCACATGGGGACAGAGGGTCAGGACCAGTCATAGAACTTCCCATCATCAGTTTGTGGTCCCCTGGCATGAGTAGGTGGCACCTTGGTGACAGGCAGAGACTGAAAGTCCACTGATTTCTGGCACAGAAGGATGTGAGGATAGCAGGAATGTGACCGGGTCCCTCACCCAGGAAGGCCCCCACGACAGGCATCAAGGCCCCAAATCTGAAGGTAGAGGGCTCTGGACTGGCCCTTCTTATGACATATGGAACAAGGGAGCAAGAGCACAGGGCACACTAGCCCTCTGTGGTGGCGGTCCCTACCCACCACTTCGGGCCTTTTTGAAAAGAGACATTAATGGCCCGTTTAAAGAAATCATAAATATATTGCCTGGAGCAAATTTTACCCAGGCTTCCTGTAAGGACTCGCCTGTGTTAGTCAACATTTTCAGCACACTTGCTGGGGTTAATTAGATTTGTGACCCCAAGACACTGTAAGTGCCTCTGAGGACTCACTCCCGGTGGATAATTCCATGTGTGAAAGGCTGGAGAGGGAGTCCGTTCTGGCCGCCCCGTGCGCTGTGAGTTCGTTGCTTTGGAGCTTAATTAAATAGCGAGACGGCCACAGATCTATAATAAACCACTTTGCCAGACCTCTAAATGGCCAGGGAGGCCCGGTGCCCCCAGAGCCAGGCCTCTGTGACAGCGCCGGTGCTCCTGGAACAGAGTTTCGTGCCAAAGAACTTTCTCCAAAACTTGAAAGAAATGCTTCTTTGCCACAGGTCACGGGGAGCTCGCAGAGGGAGCATAGAGCTGGGGGTTCAGGCCATCTGAAACAGGCAGGGTTGAAGCCCTAGACTGGGGTCAGTGAAGATTGAGCCCCTGAACCGGGAGTGGTGGCACTTGGTGGCCTGCAGGACTAGAGTAGCCAGGATCAGTCAAGGGAGCAGCTCCAGGGAACCACATACAGGGAGCTCATGGCCCATTTCTGGCTCAGCCCATTCCTGGCTCTGTGCTCAGAGATCACTCCTGGCTCTGTGCTCAGGGCTCACTCCCAGATCTGCACTCAGGACTTCATCCAGACTCTATATTCAGTGCTCCTTTCTGTCTGTGCTGAGATGAGTCTATGCGGTGTTCCAAGTCAAACTGGGGTTGGCTGCCAGTGAGGGAAGCGTCTTAGCTCCTTCCTATTTGTCTGACCCTAGCCTGGTCCCATTCTATCCTCTCTGGGTCCCTCCTCACAGACCAGGTCCCCAATGACTGGACCTCTACCTTCCCACGTCTGTGTCTGCAGGACTAAGGGGGAGACACATAAATGGTGAACCAGACTAAGCTCAGCCATACTCTGGTCTCCCTCTGCTGTGGCTATTGTCTGTGGCCAAAGGCAGAGGAGGGGTTTGTGTTCTTCATTCCAGGTTCCTGCTGAAGTGGGGTGGTGCCCATAGCCAGCTTCATGGTCCCCAGAGTCCACCCTGACCTCCTCCGATGCATGAACACTCAGGGCTGGGCTGTCTAGAAAGTTCTAAGGCCAGGGATGAGCCACCGGGTGTATGTTAGTTACTGTTGTCAACAAATTCTTTGCAAGCAGAACTTACTCTCATTTTAGAAGATGTGAAGCTGTTCCAGAGAAAGAAAAAGGCAAGCAAATAGAAGCTCAGAGGCTCTCAGCTCCCCAGTATGGTGTTGGTACATGCCCAACGCTGCTCCCTCCGGAGCCCGGTCCTGGGCTGGTGCAAAGGCAGATTTCCCTGGGGAAAACCTCAGCTTGAAGATGAGCACAGACCCGCCTCAGAGCCTGCGCTGCCTGCACCAATATCCAGGTACAGAGGAGAAAGAGGCGGCAGCGAGAGGCAGCGAATTCTCGCTGCAAACCAAGGCTCATCTCAGTCTTTAGAGCATGTCACATGGTGATGCCTAGAGGCTGCAAGGGCTCAGTCAATAGGACTCATGGAGGGAGCCAGGGCTGTTAGAAAGTGACTCCAGTCATGCTTCAGGAGGTCATGCAAAAACCTCCAATTTAAAGAAATGTAGATTGGGGGGGGGCTGGGCGGTGGTGCTGGAGGTAAGGTGCCTGCCTTGCCTGCGCTAACCTAGGACGGACTGCGGTTCGATCCCCCGGTTCCCCATATGGTCCCCCGTGCCTGCCAGGAGCGACTTCTGAGCCCCCCCCAAAAAAAAAACAAACAAACAAACAAAAAAAAAGAAATGTAGATTGACTGTGAACTTATAGAGCTCAGTTGAGACCAGGACATGCCCAGAACACAGGGAATGGATGTGATGTCTCAAGGGACAGGCTCTCTGACCCAGATATGATCTCAGAAAGACAGGCCCCACTGACCAGGATGTGGTCTCAGAGAGGCTACGCCTTTCTTTCATCATCAGTCCAGTAAGCAGTGACTGGTTAGTTACTCTCTCCACGCCCTCAGAGACATCATGGGGTCTGTGGGGTATAGGTACTGGAATAGGCCTTGTCTGGAAAACAAGAGGTCTCACCAGAGAGGCTGCTAGGGAGCAGCTACAAAGCACATGACAGACAAACAATATGGAGTCACTCATGCCAAGAGATGATGAAAAATCTCTTGGCACTCAAAGTGAGGGCTTATACCACACCCAAAGCGGGCTCTGCACCACAGGGTGAGGCCTGCCAGAAAACAAAGATGAGGCCTTGACTGTCACTTAGTCTCCCATCCAGCCAGTGCTACTAAGACCACCCACAGTTGGGGCTCCAGGGAGCCTCATGTTCCAGTTCATCGTTGGACACAGACTCTGCTGAACTGAGTGGGCAGTGACCAGGCCTAACTTAAGGGCTCGTAAGTGCAAGGCAAAAGCATGTTGCTAGCAAGGTGCTGTACTGAGACCTTCAGTTTTAACTGGGGTGTGGGTGAAATAAATGGTTCATAAAACGCACTTCATGAGGGATCCTATGTCTGGTGGTGGATTGTTCGTGACAGGAGAACCCAGAGACAGTCGGTATAGGAGTATATGGGACAGTCCTGGAACCTGGCTTCCCAACCCCTCGTCAATTTGATGGTCTGTTCATAGGCATGTAGACTCCCTAGAGTGCTGATGGAGAAAGGAGGAAATTTCAGGTCCCACTTCCAGCTATCTCCAAGTTCCCACAGAGCTAAGGTAGTGGCATGTCCAGCTATTGTAGCAGAGTTTTTTTACTGAGTTAGAAGTAGTCCACCACTGATATCACTGTACAGCCTGGCTGCCCTACTTGTCCCTTCCTTCTTTAGGGCATATTTTGTTACTAATTTTCAATCTTTCTAGGAACTAAGAAATGCCTCATGGTAGAGTTCATGGCTTGCATGGTTTGATCCCGGAACCACAAAATAAAAGAATGATAGAGGGAATGAATGAATGAATGAATGAATGAGTAGATGAGTGAGTGAATGAATTATTGAGTAAATGGGTAAATGAGTGAACAGTGAGTGAATCAGTGAATGAGTTAATTGATGAGTGAGTGAATTAATCAGTGAGTAAATGAACTAGTAAGTGTGTAAATGAGTGAGTGAGTGAGTGAATGACTCAGTGATTAAGAGATTGAATGAGTGAGTGAATGAGTGAGTGACTGAGTTAGTGATTGAATTAATCAACTGATGAGTAAATGAATCAGTAACTGAACCAGTGATTGAGTGCATAATGAGTGAGTGAATGAATCAGTGGGTGAGTGAATGAATGAATCAGTAATTTAGTCACTCAGAGAGATTGAATGAGTGAGTGAATAAATAAGTTAATGAATGAGTGAGTGAATGAACCAGTGAATGAGTGAGTGAATGAATCAGCAATCGAGTGAGTGAATGAATCATGATTAAGTGATTGGATGAGGGGCCGGAGAGATAGATGGATGCAAGGCAAAATATTTGCCTTGCATGTAGAAGAACGGTGGTTCGAAAACTGGCATCCCATATGGTCCCCCGAGCTTGCCAGGAGCGATTTCTGAGCGTAGAGCCAGGAGGAACTCCTGAGTGCTGCCGGGTGTGACCCCCCCAAAAACAAAAACAAAAAAAGAGATCAAATGAGTGAGTGATAAATAAGTTAGTGAGTGTGTGAATGGATGAATGAATTAGTGAGTGAATGAATCAGTGATTGAGTGAGTGAGGGAGTGAATGAGCGAATGAGGAAAGAGATGAACTAGCAGGGAAGCCAGGTGCTGCCCTGGCCTTTGCATCCTCCAGCAGTGTTGGAACTTCCCTCACTTCTCCCCCTTGCTTTGTCCCAGATCTGGCCTTGGCTCCTGGGACTCTGGAAGGTGGAAAGAAGGTTAATTAGCTTCCGTGACCCCAGCTCCCGTGAAGATGTCAACAGATCCACAAATTGCTCCTCAAAGCAGGGAGGCAAGGCCAGGGAGTCTGGTGGGAGAGCAGGCAGCATGAAGTGTCGGTCAGTATGGGGCCTGTCACTGTCCAGTTATCAGAGCCTGTGTGGGTCTAGGGAAACGAAGGGGGGACTCGCCCTCAGACACCAGCCTGTACTGGTCACAGTCATGGGGCATGTGACACCTGGGGCCACTGGT